>KK499963.1:209901-278245 GCA_000688715.1 Glossina pallidipes
TATAATCTATTAATAATCTATTTTATTAACTGCTGACTTTTTTCTTCTTCTTCTTCCTTTCGATTTTTCTGCAGAAGTCAAAGCTAACTACGATTTAATCTCAATTGAAAGATGCCATTATGAAACCTTTACGATTTGTACTTAAACTGCACTTGTCTTTATTCGAGTCTACATAGGCTCTTTTCCTTCTCTCAAGAGCAGGTTAGGTTTAACAGCCAATGGCACCATGTCACAGTAATCGCTGCAACATATGCTATAGCCTATATGTAGGCTCAAAAAAGATAAAGGGACATAAATTTTCCTCATGTTCGCTTTTATTAATTTTGACATGAACAAAAATCCGAAACACGGACCTGCCGTTTCACGAACCAAGCGCAAACCCACGAGATCTGAATTGATTATTATTTTATCCTACGCCTTGTCTGTCCATATTTTTAATACCTTACACAAGTTGCGTTGCAAAATCGTATTCATTTTAGGGCGAAGTATTTGGATAGACCCTTCTTTTATTATCTAAGCCTTTCTGTCCATCTGTCTATTTCGTATTCTTATGTTTAACTTAATGATTGCAATTTTTAAGATATTTTCATGAAATTTTGCGCCATAGACGAAAGCTATTGAAGAAGTGATTCGAGTCGGACTGCTCCCTAAATAGCTGCATTAAGCGTAGTGGTGTAGACTATTTAAGGTCGGCCGTGGCAGACAGGTAAACAACTGATTGTACATCTATTATTCGTGGACCAGATTAGGAAAATTTTATTACTCTCTCAAGGCTGACAATTTTCTTGAAATCATTTCTTATCTTAAAGTTTCTGGTTAATTCACTCATTGTCTATGTTATTCCGTTGACTCTTGGATCTTTACGCCACGTACATAACGCTGAGAAACATTGGCATGGTCTAATAGAAAATGGTCTAAATGGAAGTTAACGTTAACTCATTCTGTTCTTTTCATTTATTTCTTATACGAGTGATCTCAACTCTCTAAAGAACTATCAAAATAAAATGACAATATTAACTCCCTAACTACAGTTGAAGCAGTTATGAGAAAGTGTCAATAGTAGCAACTAGTTTTATATTTTTTCGCCCTTTCTATTAAACATTGTATTCGCCGAAATATGAATTGAGTAAACAGACTGGCTGTTGCTGTTTCTACTTGAAGCAAGTAATTAGTATAAAAAAATGTATCTCCATTTGTGGTGCCTATTACGCTTGTGCGAACGTATGTGACACCCAAAACGACTTAAGAGAGGCCCGCCTTTTATTACACCGATCGATTCAGAATGATTTTTCTGAATTAATGTAGGTCTGTCTGCCCGTCTGTCTATCCAATGTAGTCCTGTGTTCAACCTATAGGTCACAATTTTTAAGATATTTTGATAAAACTCGGTACGCTAAAGTGGTTTGGTCCAAGGATGTACGCTATTGAAAATGATGCGGGTCGGTCCACTTTTTCGACCGTTCCCCGTACAACGCCTTATTTAGGAAAGTTGTTATATGGAAATAAATTGGAATGTTCAAATTTTTTGGAAAAACCTCGTTGGGTAATAGCGCCTCCACTTGATGAACAATTTGGTCCGGATGGGCAGCCCTTTTCGAATTCCCCCGCAAAGAAAACTCGCAAGAACGTTCCTACGACAATTGAATCTTTATATGGTAAAAGGTTACATTTTGCAATATTTCATAGTGAAAATTGGTTCACAATTCTAATTTGATAAAGACCAACTTTGGCCCTTTTTCGGATAGCATCGAAAATAAGGATTTTCAGGAGATGTAAACCCTTACGTGCTAAAAAGGCGTAATTGCGAATGTTTTACGATGAAAATTAGTTCATGATTTTAATTTGATATACAACTTAATTGGACTAAATTTGAATCACATGGTTGCCACTCCATACAAGAGTTCTCATTAATAAATAGTAAGCCCTTCAGAGAAAGGTTTCATTTTTAATATTTCATGATAAATCCATAGTCTATACTAGCAATTTAACAAAACAAATTAACAAGGGGATCCCCTTTGTAGATGCTACCCTATACAAGGGTTATCATGAAAAGCAAGCCGTTGTATGGAGAGAAAGTTTAATTTCTAGTTTTCTACGATGGAAATCGAAAAAAAATAAAATTGCTGGGGTGTAGGAATTATGTTTGCTAAATGTGGATCACCTCATACAATGTTTTGAGCACCCTTCAAGATACAAAGCATGCGTTAGCGTCAAAATGATGTGTAACTTTTAATATATTATAACTAAAACCAGCGAATAATTGTATTAGGCGACGTGGTGTAGGATTTCTAATGGTACGTCTTATCTGACCATAATGTTCTTACTTGTTGAATAGAACCGACTTCCTTAGTTGCTAAGGCTCATCTTGCTTTAGTCTAAAAATTTTTTTTTTTTTTTTTTTTTTGGAGTAAATAAATTATGATAATAATAATAATTATTGTAATAATAATCTCGAAAATATAAATTAAGAAAATTAAAGAAAAATAATGACTTAACTTTTTACGTTGTAATCGCGATTTCACAAACAGCAGTTATTTATGGCTAAATCGATTTCGTTTGTCTCGCTTATTAAGCATGTTCTGGTCTGCGCTGTCATATATTTTTGTATTTTTAATATATCGCAGATCTTCTATAGCCCTGCTCCTAAGTGTAATAAAACTTGTGTGATTGCAAAAAAAAAAAAAAAAAGAAAAAGCGGAAAGTAATGACTGTATTAAGACTAAACCTTTTTTGTTTTCTTGTTTTTTTTTTTTTTATGAACTTTTGTCTTTTTTTCATTAACTTCCTGCATAATTTCTTTTGCGGCAATAACGCGTCAATCCTCTTGTCTTATTCAACACCGTGCATTGATTCATTCATATCAAGTATAGACGACTATTTTATATGCACTATGTATGAACAGTACTTGAGTTAAAATTTTCTTTTTTAATTCAATTAAATTCAATCAATGCCTAAGTTTCAAGTAGCATTTTAAGCAATTCAGCCCCAAATAACAATACAAGAAAGTTTATCATTTCAATTAACATATTTTTTTATTGCAAATTTCAACAATGACAACAACAATAAACCGCATAATAAATTTATGTCAATTCATTTTTTTTTTTTTCTAACAAAAGAAGACAAACATCATACAGTGTACTACACAATGGTAAGCTTACGTTTTCCATTTATCTATGTATGTTTATGCGGTGAAATAATCTGATTACATTATTGAATTATGGCGCACACATATGCATGTTTTGATATAATAGCATTGTAACCACAAAAATTTTAATAAAAAAAAAAAAAAAAAGAAGAACAAGAAAGAAAAATTATATTCAGCTTAGTCCGAACAATTTTGTACTCACTGCATACATAGTAATTTTTGTTATTGTTTACTAAATTCATAATGAAATTGAAGTAAATATGTCTCGTCAAGAATATATGACATAAAGATTTCGCAAGCGCGCTAACGGTAAACAGCCATCCCGTCGTATGATGTTGATGTTGGTGTTGATATGAGAACGAAATGTCTACGAAATGTTTGTACTCCAAATAATCGGCTGCATCGTATGATTTCTTAACATTTTTGTAACATATCATGCTGGCTGGATAGTATTCCCACTTCTCCCTCTCAAGATCCTAGCTTTAGCATATTATGTATAACACACATTCTATTTTCTATATAAGTTAATCCAAAGCGTAAATAAGACAGCTTTCGTGAGCTTTAAATAGATAAAGCTATGGTTCAATAAAAACCAATTTCCGAAGAGTTTTACTTTGCCTGCTTCGTATGGAGGAAAATGCTTTTGAATTGTAATAAGAGGTGATAAGCAGACGTATATCTCAAGCGAACTATATGTTTTATTATTCATAACACTCCCATTTGAAGGCTCAGCTAATTGCAGAAAGTGTCCCAAAAAAATATAAACACTCTTCAATATCTTGCCCTTATTTGGATTTGGTGCGGGAAAACGTCATATCTAATATTTACGAGCCGCTTGAGGATGGAAAGGCCTATTATTTTTAGTAACATGGAACATCTTCCCACTATCATAGTAAAGGGACGGCTTATAATCATCACTATGTTTAGTAATTCGTGGGCCAGTTAGACTATAAGGTTTTTTGCAGAACAATCATCAACAACAGTAAAGGTAAAAATTCGAATAACATAACATAATAATATTGTACAGCATAAGAGCTAAGACCAAGATTCATATGTGATCATAACACATGTACTATAAAACGCCCTTTTTAGCTTTGTTAAATCTACTACGATTAACAATCATTTTGGTATGAAGTGGTAGCGAGTTCCGTAACTCGCTCGCAGCGTTAGCGAAGCAGAGCCTCGATAATATCAAGAATTTGTCGTCAGATAAAATTAAATTCATCGTCCGTTCAGATTTTCTCGTGTCAATATCTTGGTGTTCGAGCCCCTGTAAGTTTATGGAGGAAAAATAGATTTCTTATATTAAGATTTAACGGAAGATCAGAATGCAATATTTTCAGCGAAAACTGAGATATTTTATGATATCTCCGCTTGTTGAAGACGTGTGTAGCACACTTATTAACCACAACTTGCAGAAGCATAATCTAATTTACCATATATACCAAAATACGTATGCTCCCCATGATATGAGCGACACAACAAGATATTCACTTAATCATAATTTGGTGAAGATTGGAATATTAGTTAAGGAGAACGAACCATAGTTTTCTTAACATATTCTGAATGCGTATAACTGTGTAACTAACATGTTCCTCCCGCTCAAGCGAGAGTTGAGCTTAAAACCAACTATTGTGACCGCATTAACAAACTCAACATACCCATCGACCATTTTCATTCATGGCGCAGACCAGGATTCATAACCTGTGGGTAATATCATAATGGCTTTAGTGTGACTTGAATTTAACTTTGAACCGTTAAAATCAGACCACAGAGTAATACATGAAAATCTGCCGGACAGATGAATTGGGCGAAAGGTGCCATCGAATAGCCCCGCGCTCTCCAGAGCTCAGCCCACTGGATTTTGTTTCGTGTGGACACATTAACGATGAATGATATCTGACACAATCGACAACAGGCGATCAGTTGAAGGCGGAAATTGATAGAACGTGTAACGAAATTCCTCAGGAAATGATTCGCCACGTTTGCGATTCCATTGCTTCGCGTTATCAGCAATATTTGGATCAAAATCAATTTGAACCGTTGCGCCATGTTTGTACACATTATTTTCGGCCACCCTATATATATATATATATACCCTAAACACACAAGAGGCTCTTCAGAACAACAACACGCGCCGCAGTACACCTAGCATGACTTACATGAAATGCGGTACCGCTTCTTCTTAATTTATTAGACACCGCTGCTTCTGATTAACATTTATTTCGCACAACGACTTATCGTCTCATTGAAGGGGCGCGTTTCAATTCTTATAACAATATCCGACAACTCGATACTTCCGAGGATAGCCGAAAAAGACCGGTGCCTTTGATACGAAATTCGTATGTTGACCGTTAGATCAAAAAAAAAGTCGGTAATTGTGGGCAATATTTAGAATAACGTATCTGATATAATCTTTTTCTAATAAGCGTCTAATTTCATTGAAAAATAACACGAAGTTGAGTCAGATGCCGAATAGCAGGTGAAGAATCCTGGACATATGTTGCTGTTAAAAAATGGACTCTGGTGTTTAAACTTCAAAGTGTGCCCTTTTTATGTCACCACCAAAGGACATGGATATATTAATTTCGTCAAAACGTTTGCGGCAACCAATAGAAAGCTATATATGTTCTTGATCGGAATCAAATTTTGAATCGATTTAACAATGTTCCTCTGTCTGTCATTCTGCCTGCCTGTCTCTCTAAGTAATATGCGTGGTAAGCAGTCCCCTAGGTGCAAAAGTGAATAGGCTTCAAATTTTAGCGTGAACCTTATCAGTTCTTACACGCAGGTTAGTATTGAAGGTGGGGCAAAAAGCACTACGGATTTCAAAAAAAAAAAGTATGAACATTTTGCTTATCGCTCAAAAACTATAATAAAAGTAATCCATTTTAATATAAAGATGGTGGATACAAGAAATTCGACCAACTACTAAACAACTAAACATAATCTTCTTACTGCTTCAACTTATGACATACGTGGAAAATATCTTGTCTATAGTACTTTCGTACGGATATGAGCTTCCTTCGGTCTTTGACGTCCACATAAACTTCATATATCCTTGTGCCACAAATGTTGTAGGGTGTAACGAACACTAAACAAACAGTTTGTTTTAGGTTCGATGCTTCGAATAAAATCTTGTTTGCAAATCTCGAAAAATGGTCCAGAAGGCTAGAAGGGCGTTAAAGTGATGTTAAACGCGCAGATAAGCCTCTGATTGTCCTTCAAAAACTTCAAACGATACAGATATGGCCAGCTAGGATTCAAAGTGGGGAAAGATGATTCGAAGAGTGTGCAAAAAGATAAACAACGATTTTTCTGTTTTAGGGCCAATTTTGTTCACCACTTTGCGAGAGTTCTTAACTAAAACACCAACAATGTTGTCGAATAAGCGTTGTACTCGTTTGAAAGGGTTGCCTTGACTTTGTTCTTTTTCCAAAGCGGACATTATTCCTTGCCTCAAATGTATTTTGGATTAAGCGAAAGCGCAAAGAAAAATTCGCCCAAAAGAACTGTATGCCGCATTTGACAGTTAGAGTACGAAAAAAAAGGCACGAAGTATTGAGTAAAGCGCTGGCTTTCGTAGCTCCGAATACTTTTTCCATCGAGTGAATCGTGTAAGAGGTTGTTCAAGTCACTAATTCGCTTGCTATTGTCATTATTTGCAATCATCTGGCAGCGAATTGTTTCATCTAAACCCGTATGCTTACTTCATTTGTAAATTTACCCAAAGCAAAAACGATCATAAAGTTAATTGTTGTTAATAATTGCAAAACAGTTTTACCACAAAACCAAAGACCTCAATAAAAAAAACTTTCGTGTATTCATGTTTAACATAAAACATTAAAATGAGCTCACATATAGAATAAAGAGAAAAGAGCTACAAGTAACAATAATATTATTCACTATATATACACTAGGTACTCGTAATAACATATTAAAGTTGTACCTGACCTATGGTTTTTCTTAAGTATGAAACTTAAGAACTTCTTTCAAAGTAATATTAATAAGTAGAAGCAAAACGTTTAAAAAGAATGATTTAAACGGAAATTTCAAAATGTGGCCATGAATATAAAACAGAGAAATAAAAAACAAAGAGGAATTCTTTAATAAAGCGAGAGAGTCTCAGTCTCTAGCGCATAGGTAATGAAATATTAATGTATTCCAAGAAATTTTATAAGAACGTATTCATATTTTCTTACATAAAACAAAAAAATGCTTTCGTGAAAAGAGAATACGTTGAAGTTCTTCGGATTCAGAAATCTGAAGCTTCTCAAGTATACAGTTTCGATAAAAATATTTTATTTTGGACAGGTTGAATGATTGATGAACGCGTGTGCAGCGATAAAACGGGTTTTGTTCTGATACAACTGTTTATCAATAGCTGTCCTTGTTTCAAACGGCAGTTGTCTTCAGCACTTCAACAGGCAGAATCTGAAATAAAGACGTTCCAGAACACAATAGCCATATTAATATTTTTGAATCTCATTTTAGGACGCTCGTCTTGCGGCTGCCGCCATTCGAAAGTTCAATTTGATGACTGCGAGGGTGCGCTATAGACCCAAATCTCACGGGCAATCGTTAAAATCCATTTCTCGAATCGTTTCACTATAGCCGAGCAAAACCGATTTCAAATCATTAACTCTCTTAATCTTTTTGCTCATCAGGCATTAACCTAAACAGTCGGTTGATCCACTTCCCGGTTTGACTCAGGATTTTACTTGCATCCTTCTACACAAACAACCAAGAGAGATGAAGGGCATTGCTATGAAAACTCATTGCTTAGTTCAAATCTTTCCCGATACGGGCAACAAAAACGCACATTCAACGCATATATAAACAACAACAAATATTCAGTCGTGACGTCGTATCTCTTTGATCCTCAAAAAAAGGAGAAGTAAATTTTCATGCTTTGTAATATTAGCGGGACACACCTGATTTTTTCCATTTTTAAAATAAAGGTGAAAATTTGTGTTCACAGTTTTGTTTGTATAGCACAGTAGGCGTGTTCTTTGAAAAGTTTGCAGACGATATCTTCATTTTTGCAAACGGGAGAATGTTCACCAAAGAAACTACATGGTTACGCAGACAGACAGACGGACAGACGGCCACGTTTAGGCGCATTCCGAATTTGAAACATATTTATATACTTTATGGGGTTTTTGAAGTTTGCTTCTGTGTGTTACAAAGGCTGCGAACTAAATGAAATTATGACACACTATAAAGTTGAGTAGCCGTAACCGATTTTTTCAATTTTTCTAGAGGTACTACATACAGCATGGCCCAATCAATATGTGTTCAAATTTTTGTAGATTTATCTGCTGCAGTTCATAAGTAATGAGGAAAAACCCAAGCTTTTATTCCTTTTGAAAAACGGAAGTGTCCTCACTTTACGCAGTACAACAGATGTGACCTTCGACCGGTTCTGCCCATTTCCCATATCCTCCTATGTACAAAAAGTTCCAATGTTTTCGCCAAATTTGAAGTCGATAGCTTCATTTTTGCGGCCAGGAGAATGTTTACAACAGACATTGCACAGACGGGCGGACGGACAAGCCTAAATCGATTTAAAATTTGATGCTGATCAACAATATGATGCTTTGGATCATTTGGAAAGAAAGGTAGCAGAAATCGAAGAAAAATAATAGGCATGCGATAGAGTATTAGCAAAATATTTCGGAAAAAATATAATAAATGACAGCACCCCGCCTAATCTAACAACGTACCTATAATTTATAAGACTTGCGGCTAATATGCAGATTCAAAGCATCTCTTACGGCAATAAAAGAAAAAAATTCTGAAAACTTTACAGTGGCCGTCCTCTTTAAAGCCTCGGACCGTCACACAAGAAATGAATTATCATCATTCAATCAACAACCAAGCGACACAAGTAGCGTAATTTTTCCCAACTGCATAAATATAAAATAAATGTATATGCAACACGCTTTTCCTATCCTCAGGCTTCTCTTGTCCTAGCGGTGTTTGAAATTTGTAGCAATAGGCATGAATAGATTACGGCGAAGAATTTCTCCCAGCCTATGATCGAATAAAGAACGAGAGAGAATGAGAGTAAGTACGAGAGGGGAATGAGGTGTGGAGAGTGAGGAATTGTTAGGAATCGATATCGAGAGAAGGTTGGAAGTTGAAATGTTGACTTTTATTTATTGAGTTATTGAGCAGTGTCTTTGCAGATGAAACATTCAGGACCAATGTTAATTTCAAGCAATTCGCTAAGGTCCTCAAGCAACACAGTAAGTGGATTAGAAAGAGAAAATTCCAAAAGCTTTCTAAGCCCTTTTTGGCTTCAAATTAACTGAGCAACGAGAATCTATTTCTCTCTCTCTCTTGCTCTCTTCTACTCTTCTATTGCCCCTTAAAATTAATTTTAAAGTTAATTAGATCTGAATCAATAAATATCGCTGTTTGAGCCTTGACTGCTGCGTTATACTTCACAAGCCTTTTCATAAACTTACTTTTGCATTCGAAATGCATACCATTTTAATAAAAATAAAAATGCATCTCAAACGATCCAAAGTGCGTCTCATCTGAACTTAGACACATATGCAGGTGGGTCTAAAATTGCACTTTAACTCTAGCGTAAATCGAAATAACATAAAATAAATATATTAATAAAAAAAAGGCAAAGCAAAATGGCAAGACATTCCTTAGAATATGTTTTTACACTCCCCGAAAACCTAGTTTGTTATTGAATTTGAAAAAATATTCAATGAAAAAAAAAAAAAAAAAACATGATTTGGGGATTTTTGTATGCATAAATTGATATCTGAATACGTGAATTTTAATTTAATTACTGAGCGGTTAAATGAATTTGCACATAAATTAATAAAATGTCACGTTCGCCGGATAAAAACAACTTATAAGTAGTAAAGGTAAGCAAAAACAATATAATTTAAGCTGGGATATGTAGAACTGCCATGTGAAATAATGTTAATGTTATGCGTTTTCGCCAATGTCCCGATAAAATTGAAGATAAAATTCAGTTAAATTGTCAGAAAACCATGGCTTTCAAGTCGAAAAGGATGTTGTCAAAAAGGATATAAAATAAGTTAGGCAGCATACAAAGAAACATCTTTTTGTACTTGAATAAAAATATTTTATAAGCCAAGTACAATGTTAACGAACGTTCATGATAAAGATTTTTTGTCAAGTCTTTTGTTAAGTGATGGAAATAAAAACTATACGTGTCCGACAACTTTGAACATAAAGCGGATCGACATTTGCCATGAAACATCAGAATAACAGAAAAAAGACTTTGCCTAAAATAATGAAAAACCAGCAAGAACATTATAATTGACTACTAGATACCATGCCCCATTCCGTCTAATAGAGTTATTCACACGTTTTTGGTAATAATACACCAAAAGCTACACATTGTTTTCACGCAAAAAAACACTTGCCATGAAAGCCGGCATATTGGAGGAATCTTTATAAGAGGTGATATCCAAAAAATAGACCAATGTGATCCAAATTCGGTAAAATTGATTACTAGGGCAATCTACTATTATGATCCGATATTCATTCTCAAGTGTCGAAAATTAGCCTTTTTTACCATATGAACTTCAGTTTTCGTTATATGAGAGGGGACTCAAAAAATTTCCCCAGCCGGTCCAAAGTTTTCTTAGCAATTTAGAATGCCGAAAGACTATTACTTAGCCACTTTTGACGACAAATTTTGAAAACTGCAATTTTTTTCCACCTAACGACTTTTCAAAATTGTTCGTTATAAGGGGAGTAGTCGAAAAAGTGGACCGATCCAAACCATTTTCAATAGCGTTCGTCGCTGTTTGACCCGACACGACAGTGTACCAAATTTTGTCGGAACATGTCAAAAATTGCAACCTATAGCTTGTACACAAATTTACATTGACAGACATCGGAGGGAAGGACATGCTCACAGACAATTCTCATTTTCTGAATCGATCGATATAATAAAAGGGCATCTATCTTAAGTCGTTCTGCGTGCTACATACGTCCGCATAAACTTAATTACTTTTTGTATCAAAAGTCTAAAGCCAGCGCAAACTTAATAAATTGCCTTCTCCAAGTAGTGTTATTGTTAGTACTTTATTGTTGCGAAAGTATTTCGTTATGTTTATTTTAGGAAACAGGAATTTTGCTTGATGTACACGTTCGTTCGTATGTTCACATGCGCTTACGGCCCGTGAGTCATTCTCACATCTCGACAACACAACATGTAAACATCGTCAATGACATTCAAGGTTTTAAATGTTCCTTAAAAAGGTGTGTCTATTTTTTACATACATATAGTTGCTGAAAACTTTTCAGCATGGAATCAATCATAATATCATAAAATTATTATCATTTTACCGAAAATAAAAGTTTTTTAAATTTCACTTACCATCCAAAGTGCTATGGAAGAATTTACAAGAGAATTTACAACGAAGAAATCAGTCAGAATATTCTGCGAATCTTGAAACATTCAATGAATATTTTTTTTTTTGCTTCTAGCAAGTTCTTTACAGGAACAATTATGATTTTCATTTTAAAATCTGCACCAAGAAAGAAGTCTGCCAAGCAGTTGTATCTATTAGCTCTAATGCTATTTGACATGACGGTATTAGAATAGGTTTCCTAAAGACAGATCTTCCACATTTAATTAATCCATGGACCTAGGTTTCTACTCGCATGTTTCATGACTCTTGGAAATTGGTTTTGATTATTGATATCGGCGAACAAATTTCACCTTTGTCTCCCGACGATTGTTCCTCAATAAGCGTGTTGTCGACTATTTGTAAGATCATTGAACGTTTAATAGCCAATCAAATGGGAGGACACTTGCAATCTAAATCTTTCGCTAGTCTTACAATACTTAGAGCTTTGGAGAATAATTCTCACAACAACATAAATCACTGCTTATTTTTGGGAAACGTAGGGTTTTATTTCGTGCGTAGTCCCACAGCAGTGAGACTCGTCAAGTCCTATTCAGTTAGTCGTTGTCAGTGCGGCTGTTCTGTAACTTGATCCGATAGTCAATATGCAATGATATTTTTTCAGATTATCGCCTTGGATTACCTTGTCATTTATGAGGTTACAATTACACACGATTTCTCATTTAAATACGCGTTAGGTTTATACAGATAGATATACAAAAACTCGTTTAGCGAAATACGCTTTTCTAACGTTTCATTTAAAACCTATAGGGGATGTAAAATTTCCTAAAGCAGTCCAAAAGACAAAATTTATTTCACTCAACTATCGAAAACTACTGCAAAGTCAAATCGCCTTTGAGAGACTACGGTATACGTTATATGCGATCACAAATGCAATTCCTTCTTGGATATGTCTTGCGTAGATCTGATAGATCCAAGCTTATTGATCAAAAATGTTTCGTATATATATTATAAGTAATTAAGAATAAGGAAAAAAATCATGCTAAAAAAGTAAAAGAATTAAATTTTCATGCTCGATAATGTGGACTGGACGTGGCTGATTTTTTCTATTTTCAGAATAACCGTTTTTGTCGCACGGGCGTGTGGTCGTTGTAGGCGTTGTCCTTTCAAAAGATTAGGTGACTTCCAATTATTTTTCCAAATTTGTAGGCGATATTCATTTTCGCTAATGGTAGAATATCTACCATGGACGACGAACTTGCTTAGATGCATTCCAAGTTAGAAAGTGACTAAGAACACACAAACTTTATAGGGTTTTTAAAGCTTGCTTTTGCGCATAATAAAGATATTGGAAACAGATTAAGTGTTGATATACTATGATGTTGGATAGACGGGGTCAATTTATTATTATTTTTGTGTAGGCGCTACAGCATCGCCCGTAGGATATGCATTCAAATTTTTTTGCAATTATACTCATAATTTATGAGTATTGAGCAAAAAACAGTTTTTTTCCCCTTTTAAAAGAGAGAGGTGTCCTCAGTTTACGTAGTACTGTAGGCGTGTCTTTAGAGCGATTTCGCCCATTTTTAATAGCAACCGGCGTGCAAGAATTTCCAATGTTTCTATCAAATTTGAAGCCGATAGCTTAATTTTTGCGACCGGGAAAATATTTACAACAGACTTTTACAGACGGACAGGCGCACAACAGGACACACTTACATCGATTCAAAATTTAATGCTGATCGAGAATATGTACACTTTGTGACGTTTCGGAAGCTTCCTTTTGGACGTGGCAAACGTTTCGCCAAAATGAATATACTCCTCATCCTTTGGTGATGGCTATAACAATAACAAGAATCACTCAAATAAACAGTGCGTACCAGTAAACCGTAAAAATTTGAAACGTTGAATAGTTTACATTTTTTATGGAAAACATAGCAAGCTGTACATTCTCTACTACGCAAAGCATGGGTTACCAACCAGTAGTCCCTGACACAACACCTATCCTACAAGGAAATTTTCTAGGTTCCAGGCATTGTACTATATGAACATTAAATGGTGAAAGTGCTATGTACCATGGATAATAAGTGATAAAAATGTCTACTGACGGTGTTCGCCAAACTTAAAGTTAAATTTCATCTATTTCTTAAAACATAGTCTTCCAGGCTGAAGCCTGATGCGTATTCTAAGCTAGCAGAAACAATCGTTACTTACACTCAGCTGGATTTCATTTATAGAAACAGTATTAGTTAAGGAATAAGGAAAACAAGATTTAACTGCCACGAGATGGATTGTTTTTCTTAAATATAAATGAAAAACATAAAGTTCACTCAACATGAAAAATAGGACAATTTTTTGCCTGCAGCCAACAAAACTGCCTACTTACCAAATACTTGATTTCAAGTTAAGAATTTAATAAAACAAAAATTTTAAAATCAATTAATCAAAGCAAAGTTTTAAGATGCAATGCGAATAAATAATTTGTATATGAAGAAATTTATAGGCTTCGTCAGAGTCAAAAGTTTGGTGATCGCCGACATAAATTACAAAATAAACAAAAACTAAAGTAACAAACTTGATTCTACGTTATACAAAATAAGAGCGAATAAGAGAATCGTTGTTTATGTTGAGGGGTAGCAAGTCATTAAGAATGCACGTGTGTATGTGTTGTGTGTATATTCAAAAAGTCATGACTTCCAATTAGAATAACAAAAAAAAAAAAAAGAAAACAAGAAAAACTTAACAAAAACTATGCACTAGCGAATACCGGTAGGTAAATAAGTATAGGGAAAAAAGGCAAGTGTAAATATTTGGTAAAGACAGAGATAGTAGAAAGAAAGAGAGAGAAAACAAATAAATAAACCTGTAAATCATAATAACAACAAAGTGACGTTGAAAGTCGTTTTACTAGTTTTGATTGTTTTGTTGTCTCAACGTAGCTAACGCCGAGTTTTGTGCATAGTTAGTACGCACAAGTATTGAAATAAAATTAATAAAAATGAAAAGCAAAAAAAAAAAAAAGAAAAGTTAAATTTTGAAATATGCAAATCAAATAAGTTTACAACTTACCATCGAAGCTAAAATAATTGCTTTTGCAATTTCTTCGCAATTTCCTCTCAGTTTCAATCAACAGCAAATTGTTTTTCCAAACGGACAGCACTACGCCAACTACGTTTTATATATATTTTCTTATTTTTATAGGCAAATCGATCTTGAGTAAGGTACGGTTTTTTTGACAGTAAACAAATATGGCTGCTAACGAAATATTTTTGCTCACATTTTTTACGGAAACAAGCACAATTGTACCACATGGTTTGCATATATATGCATATTTTTTTTGTTTTTTTTTTTATAAATACGATTTTCGTTTTTATGACATTTCGTCCTAGAAATGTTCCGTTAATTTTTGATATTTTCCATCTTTTTCTATACTTTTACTTTCTATACAATATTTTTTTTCTTAATTATTTTTTCTACACAATATTATTTATTTATCTCACTAACTGCTTTTGTAATAAAATCACTAAAGAAAAGCAAGTAAGATGTGTCCGCTCGATCACGATGTTTTTATAATAATACAAACGCGCGAAAAAATAAACGCGACGTTCACTCCTCAAAGTAAAAAAAGCAACTAAAAAGCCAACTTTATTATTTAAGGAATAAATGATAGAAAATAACAAATGCTGAGAATAATAAAACTCAATTTCTGAGAGTAAAAATTTAGAATGCCTGCAATACCTCAATAGCGCGAAGTAATCAAAGAATTCTCTCAGAGCAAACAAAATTTTACAATAACAACCCGCAGTACTTCAAAAAAAATCTCTGAGAGTAAAGGAAAATTAAATGAAAATCATTCCTCGCTCTGCAAAATAACGAATAAAACGCAATCAACAGGCAACTGAGAGTAAGACGACTAATGCTGGACGAGTCTGGAGTATTAAGAGATAGAAAAAATGCAATTTCGTATTTTCATATATGTTGTACATCGTAGAAACGCTATTCGTTTTGTCGAAACATTTGTAAAATTTGGGGAGCACCTTCAGATATACAATATTTGTATTCGTAACCAAATCAAATTGTATCCACCCCTGTGTTTGTCTGAGGTAATCAATCTCATAAAAATTAACATATCATCTTCAAATTGAACAAAAATATTGCACCTTTTTGCACCAAAATGAATATTAAAAAAAAGGCTAAGCGGTCAAAAGACACGCCTATACTACAGAATTAACTACGGCACATCTCCTGTATGCAACCGGTATGGCGATAAACACTTTCACGTATACACTCGGCTGATGCTACATCACCTGTACAAAAGTGGAAAAACACGGCCGAGTCCATCTAATATTAAAAAACATCGAAATTTTATTTTAATTTTTTTCCTTTTTTTTGAAGATAAAAATGGTGAGTAAAAAAGTTTCGCCACAACCGAAAGTAATTTTCTTCTTTCTCCTTTATTTCTTTTAGACAAATTTTGCATGTCCTTTGAACATAATACATACAAGGCGGTTTTAATTTGGATGATCGGAATTATATTGCTGCCCTATTTCTATTTAAGTGAAGCATATATTCAACGCCTTCTTTTTGACAGGAAATATGAACGGCAAACCTTAAATTTCATAGTGGAAATGTGCGGGCAGTCCGAACAAGTTGCAAAAATTACTTTAGAAGTGAAAGGCGCATAGACGGAATTATTGCATTGACATTAAGCCGGGATATATTGAAAAATGGTTTTCCCAACTGGCTTTTTCATCGCGGGTAGCGTCTCTTGCCAATAGTAAGACGCTCAACCCGTCTCAACGGCTCGACTATATTATTATATTTCCCCACTCTGATAAGTATTGAGAAACTATTGAAAGCTTGATTAAATTCTATTAGAATTTTCATTCATCCTAAAAATACTTGAGTATTCAACCAAGAGAGAATTATCAGCTGTTTATCTGAAGTATTGAATATAATATTCTATAGTATCCAATACTATATTCAAATTAATACATTTGACTTGGAACACGGGCCTATCGATTCAATTGATCAATCGGGACGCATGTCTGCGTTAACGGTTTACTTGTTTTTCCATTCAGACGACTGTTAAGAAATAGTTCTCACAAACATTTTTAATGAATTTCTCACACATATCTGCCATGAGTAGTGAATTTTAATCTTTTCCCTATTTTAAGCGTAACTGTGGCACTTTCCAAATTCAGAGTCGCCATTGTAATGCATCAAGTGCTAATTCAGACTCGCTCATTTAATGCTAATGCTTCCAAATTCAGAGTCGCTATTATAATGCAACAAGTACTAATTCAGACTCGTTCATTTAATGCTAATGCTTCCAAATTCGGAGTCGCCATTGTAATGCAACAAGTGCTAATTCAGACTCGCTCATTTAATTACTCTTAGATGCTTCAGTGAGAGATTATAAGCAAAAATACACTAAATACAAAATACATACATTAAAAATTATATAAGAATGGCTTTGTGCAATTGCATTGAAAGCAAAGGGAAAGAGATAAATAAAAAAAAATTTTGATTCTATTGTATGTGTGTATGTAGTTAGTAGTAATTATCCGCCTTTTCATTCTTCAGAGTCAGATGCTGCTTATAATGTTGAGCAGATTATTATTATTTTTTCTTTGCATCGCGAATCTATTCTTGTGGTATGTATTTTTCTACCGTACAGGACACGGTACAGTTGATGCTTGCGTACATTTATCGTATTGAGAGTCATTGGTCTTTTGTAAACAAAATAATTGCCTTCCACAAACGGTGTTGTGATAATATATCCTTTATGCCCCTCGAATGGTTAATTTAGCTTCAGAAATAGAAAAAATTCGAAAGGAGTCATGGCGTTGGTTGAGTGTTTGGCTAAAAAAAGGAAGAACAAATATAAGTTTGCAATATTTAAGAATAAGTACGAGGAGCGAATATAAATTTGATTACAACTGAGAAAATATTGAAAAAAACATGTGTTCATAAATAGGAAGAGCAAATATAAATAAGAACGAACAGCAAATATAAATAATAGCAATCTTGGAGACTTAAGCGGATTTCTAAGCAATCTTGCAGACTTAAGCGGATTTTTAAGCAAAAATAGGAAGACCAAATATAAATAAGAACGAAGAGCAAATAGAAGTTTGCAATACTTAAAAATAAGTACGAAGAGCGAATATAAATTTGATTACAGCTGAGAAAATATTGAAAAAAACATATGTTCATAAATAAATAAACATAAAGTTGATAAACGTTTTCTTTTTATTGAAGAACATTAGTTTTATTTTTATTTATTTAGAATTTGTTAAAAATAGGAGTGCATCAATACTAAATTAGAGGCTCTTCTTGCAAAGCAGGATCATGATTCTCCTCCTACGACCAGTAGGACACTAAAGCCTACTGTAAAATCTAGAGTAAATGTTGAAAAGGAAAAATTACTTTCGTATAGAGAAGAAAGTGATGACGAAGAAATCATTAGCGCCAGCGACGAAATTGACGAGGATTACGCATTTGAAAGCAAAAGGCCCAAGAGAAACCAGATGGCCGCCTGTAACTTAAACACAAATTTACATGGACAAGCAGACAGACAGACAAGCGTAGATCGGTACAATAAAAGATGTGTGTCTTAAGCCCTTCTGCATCTAACATACGTCCGCACAAACTTAATATACCTAATACCACAAGTGGTGTACGATATAATAAAAATATTTAATTTGCATTTGTAGAGGCTAAAGAACGATAAAATTATAATTTTCGAAATTTAAAATTTTACAATAATTCTTTTTAGAAGATTAAAAAAAAAATCTACTTGAACTTGAAATTGTCCATAATTTCGTTTATTATGACCTACACGACTACAGGATATGTTAAGTTTGTGCGAGCGTATATAACAAGGAGAAGCGTTTAAGATAGACCCATCTTTTATTATAGCGATCGAGTCAGAAAATGATTGTACGCCTATCTGCCCGTCTGTCTGCGTATCCATGTAAACTTGTGTTTAAGCTGCAGGTAACCATTTTTAAGATATTTTGACGAAATTTAGTACACTGTTGTGCTGGCTCAAACAGCGACGAACGCTATTGAAAATGGTTTGGATCAATCCACCTTTCCGTCTACTCCCCTTATAACGACCAATTTTGAAAAGTCGTTATGTGGAAAAAATTGCAATTTCCAAAATTTGTCGACAAAAGTTTCTAAGTAATAGTCTTCTGCCATTTTAAATTGGTAAGGAAACTTTGGACCGGCTGAGGCAATTTTTTGAACCCCGCTCATATAACGAAAACTGAAGTTCGTATGACAAAAAGGTCTAATTTTCAATGCTTCATGATGTAAATCATATCATAATAGTAATTGAAGATAAAAAATTAACTGTACCAAATTCGGATGATATACGCCTACTTTTGAATTCCACCCTCTATATGAGGATTTGCACGAAAATTTTTCTTTTTGGGGCACAAAAGTCGAAGTTTTAATATTTTATGATGAAAATTGATCCGTAAAAATTAACTATACTGAAATTTGAACACGTACTATAATTTTTCAATATCTTGGGCGCAACCATTCTTACGGAAAGTAAGCCTTTATTTGCAAAAAGGTTTAATTTTTAATATACAATTCCGCAATAGTAAGCTTATATAAAAACACGGTATAATTTTTGTGTTCTATAGCAAAAGTAAGAATTGTGTTAGACAATGTCGTGTAGGGTATTTAATAGCCAACCTAGCGCGACTATAATGTTTTAATTTGTTTTTAAAATATATAAAGAAATCGATGAAAATGTAAAGAACAAGTTTTTTCAACGCAACAACATCATATAATCTTAACCTTGCTTTGAACGATGTGGATATAATATACTTACATGAATATATACATCAGTAGCCGCCATACAATGCACTCTAATGAAGAACTAGAAGGATCAAAAGGATCAATTCTCAACAGCTTGTAAAAATATTGCAGCAATCACAGCCACAATATGAAAAGTGCTTAAAAGACATCACTGCAACCTTCATTAGAGAAAGAGAGCGACAGAAAGAGAAATAATCAAGTGGAAAAACAAATATCATATGCTTGTTGTGCATTTTTCTAGGAAAAGACAATTGGTGGCGTTCTCTTTATTACTTTTTATCAGAAATTTTAAACATACGCCCCTTTTTTTGCAAAAATGTTATCTTAATACACCCTTTTTTGGAAAAAACGTTTTTTTTTTTGTTTTTGCTTTTATTTCTTTTTGGAATTCAACAAAAAATTTTGCATGTTTATAATAATTTAACAACAAACAATATTTTTCATTTTCGCTATAATTGATGGTATTAATTAGCGAAAGTAAAACTGATGGTTAAACGAATATAAGATAAATTTCTTGTCCAGTGATTTTTGCGTTTAACGGTGCACCTAAGTACTCATTGGATTGTAATAAAAATTTTTAGCTTAAGCAAGGAAATTTGCATTTTTTTTTATTATTTTTAGCTTTTATTTTCTTTAAGAAAGTGAAAATTTTTCTTACGAGTAATTTTTATACCCACCACCGACGAAAGGGGCTATAGCTATTTGTTGTAATGTTTGCAACATCCAAAAGGAAGCTTCGGAAATCCCATAAAGTGTGTATATTCTTGATCAGCCTGAAATTCTAAATCGATTTAGGTATGTCTGTCCGTCTGTGCTGTGTTATTAACACTCTCCTGGTCGCAAAAATTAAGATATCGACTTTAAATTTGGTAGAAATGTTAGAAGTCTTTGCAAGCAGTTCGGTATTGAAAGTGGGTCAAATTGGTCGGAGCACGATCTTTTCTCATTACTCACAATTTAAGAAAGATAGAAGACTGAAATTTTCTACATTTACTTGATCAAAAATTCTACAATTTATGTGCAAAAATTGGAGGAACAGGCCATATCCACACACGGGTTAAAATTTCCCTTTTTTGTGGAATTTTATGCTTATTATTATTTTGTATATTCCTCGAATAAAGATATATTGTCTGCTTAAAAATGCGTTAGTTCTAAAATAAATACAGTGGACAACACGACCTGGTGGATTAACTTTTCTACCACAATATCGTTGATACAAGCATCAAATAAAAGGACTTGAAGAGTAAAATGCGAGAAGGTAAGTATGGAAATTCTACGTTAATTATGATTAAATTTTTCTTAAGAATATGTAGTGAACTAGACGGTAGCAGATCAATTTTATTCCATTCATTTTTTTATAAACATAAACATAAGCGTGGGACGTTAAAGATAATAATGGTGGTGGGTATACGAGATTCGGGCCCAGCCGAATGTAATTTTCTCACTTGTTTTAACGCGCAATCAAATACAACGTATGATAAAAAATTTCGTAATTATGGCTTTTTAACAAGAAAATTAAAATTTTGCTTTCAATATTTCATATTCCCAATCGACGATACTAAGTTGTGGTTTAAATCGTTTCAAAGGATCTGTTTAGAGAAGAAAATCGTTAAGAGAAAATTAAAAATTACATATGAAAATTTTCGGAAAAATATTTACCTATCATAGCATAACGCTGTTCATTTTGTAGCTGAGTATAATCGATATTGGGTCCTTGAAGAAATTCACATGTTGTTCTTATTTCGGGTATCCAAATTTCATCTAATGAATCCTGCATTACGGTTAATAACTGCTTGAATTGTTTTTGCAATTCAATAGCTTCAGCATCGTGATCAACAAGCATTATTAAAGCTTTGCATGTATCACGAATACTTTGTTGTTGATTAAAACATTTTACGATAAGATTGTACAGAGCATCAATAAGAGCAATATCTTCAAATGGATTGCCTGGCTTTAAACTCAACAATTTACGTTCATGTTTTCTGCGATTTTTACTCGAGCGGAAAGTTTTTCTGTAATAAAAACAATCAAATTAAGTTTACCTTTTAATGGATTTTACGTTATACCCAGTGTTTTGGGAGCTGGCTGTATAATGCGAAGAGTATAAACTGCTGGTATCTGATAATAAATCATGGTCATCCATAAGCGATTGATTTGCACCTTCACTATTAAGCATCTCTACTTTCTTTAAACGTTTTACACGTACTGCCAATAAACGTTCCTTGTAACTGAGAAACAACTCTTTATCAGACAATAAAGATGACATTAAATGATTGCAATGTAATAACAACTGCATTTTAATAAGCGTATCTACAAACAATTTGAATAGTTGCAAATGAATTTGTATAACGCAGGCTTTTTTTGACTTTAATAATACCTAAAAGGCTTTCATCCCGCATTTCAGCTTCAAAAATAGCTTTAAGGAAAAGTTTGCCTCGAACTAGAATTTCAAGCGATTCCTTAAAATTATTGCCGTATTCTTTGGATATGTCGTAGGCTTCTTCAAATTTTCCTTGTTCTTCTAAGGGATTGATCAGAGACCTTTAAATAAAAAAGACAATTATAAGGAATTATCAATAAATATCGTACACCATCTCTCTTGCTGCAAAGTACGCAAAGTTAAGAATTTAAAAAAAGTTTTTTTATTTTGGCAGAAAAATAAATTCTAAGGCTAAAGTCTTAGCAACTACTGCTTTCGACTTTATGGAAAACTCTACTCTCTCTCTAAATAAATTCTACGGCTAAAGCCTTAAAGCAAGTCTTAGCAACTACTGCTTTCGGCTTTATGGAAAACTCTACCACATTTAAGATTTGAACCACCCATGACCATTCCTTTGTTATAACAACATATAAAGTACATATCAATACTCATAGAGAGGATCTACCACGTTACAGCGGTTAAACACAACCGATTGCGGCGATTGCGTCCTGTTCTAGGCTCATTACGAACCTAGTTGTTAGTTGAGATCCGTTGCTTGGTCAACCACTTAGCCGGACAAATGAGTTTTAGAAATCCAATTAATTTCTAAAAAATAAAAATTCATAAAACTGACGTTTTAGAGAAGACATATATATATAACATCAATTTCATATTATTAGCTTTTTTGTCTTCACTTATTTACATAACAAAATACTAAAATTTCATTTTGTTGCCACACAAAGCATTATTATATAATAGACGCAAAATATGCAGTTAGTATAGAATTTTTGGAGGAATAGAATTTTTGTTAGTATAGAATTCTATATAATAGAATAGTTAGTATAGAATTCCAAAAATTCTATTCCTCCAAAAATTCTATACTAACAAAAATTCTTTTCCTCCAAAAATTCTATTCCTCCAAAAATTCTATTCCTACAAAAATTCTATACTAACAAAAATTCTATGCCTCCAAAAATTCTATACTAACAAATATTCTATTCCTCAAAAAATTCTATACTAACAAAAATTCTATTCCTCCGAAAATTCTATTCCTCCAAAAATTCTACAGATCAACGCAGTAAATTTTAAAATATGGGATTTTATGGATGAGGTTGAAGAACTGGTTACAGTTTCAATCTACCAGAATACTATTTGTTGTTCACAGTTTTTCGTCGAAAAATATTCAAAATTGCAAAATTTATGAAATAATTTTTTCAAAATATGGCTTTTATGAGTATTATTAAAACTGATTCGATTCAAATCACTTCCAATATAATTCGTCCTCAATCTGGGTGGACGCAACAACATTTAAACAAACGTCTGAAGGTGGATGGAAAATAATCCTCCGAATGTATTCTTAGTAATAGTTGCGGGAAGAAAGATTACCGCCAGACGTCACTGAGTGCAAGTCACAGGATGTCTTCTTGTCATTTTAAAGATGTTATAAAAATGAAACCAATCAAAAGTGTAAAAGTTTTACTGTGTTCCGTTTTAAAAGAAATGGCTGGTTGATTAAAACGTGTTTGAAATTCTAAGTGCTCCATTACGGATGTCCAATAATGTTTGGATGGATGAAATTATTTGAGCATTTACAATATTTCCACGGCCGCACTCAGTTAATCTTTCCATTAAGGAATCGGCGAAGTCTGTAAAAAATTGATTTTCTGAAAATTGGGTATTGGGGTTTTCCTTTAAAGCCTTTCAGATTAATTCGGTTTTTAATGGATTCTGTTATTCTAAATATTGCAAGGAAATATTAGCACAACAAATTTGTTTTTGAATCAGTATAGCTTCACACTTACTTTGCCACAACAGCCATGTCTTCTTTCAGTGTCCTTGCCAACAGTAACACTCTTTGCCAATTTAATATATGTTTTGCACTTTGCAGGGCTTGTGCGAGATTACCCCCTCTTTCGTACATAATGCTGGCATCTTCTAGTTTACCTTGAGCGCGAAGATAGTCAGCATAGGCTAAACATATAATTTTATGGTTTTCGCTATCATGTTTGTATAACACTAGAGCTTGAATGAAGAGCTTTTGGTTTTTGATAAACGTTAAACCTTCTTCAAAGTGTTGTGCACCGCATTTGGCCAAGTGCTGTAAAGCTTTCTCATAACGTTTCAGATATTCATCAATTTTAAATCTGCAATAATTGTCGTCCTCATACTTTTTCCACTCATTGAGCATAGCCAAAAATTCTTTAGGGTCTTTTTGCGACTTCTTAGCAACAAATAAAACTAAACCGAAATCGTATGTTCCCAAAGCCACGTTGAACAATTCATTAACATCCACCAGATATAGGAGATATCTCAACGCTTCCTCAGTTTCTTCTGACTCATCATAGCTCTGACGCCTTTTCTCTTCCCAAATTAATAGCAAAGCTTTTTCCAATTGATCCATTTTAACATAGGCCGTAAGTATTGGTAAACAATAGCGTTTCTCGCTAGAAGCTTCCATATGCGATAACAAAGCCTTGCAAATATAGGATACTTTGTTTTCGATCTTGAAATCTCCAGGATAGCTTTGCAACTTTTCTTTATAGCTACTAGCGTACATGGTTTTGGTGAAGTCCTAGGAAAATAAATATCGAAAAAGTTCATTTTATAAATTTTTTACTGATTGCTAACCTCGTTTTGTAAATCACTTATGAATAGATTTAACCAATTCGGATTTTGTATTTCCTTCAAAAATACATCCAAATTATCAAGAAAATCTTTTATATTATGATCGCAAATGATATTTAAATTGATTCGTTGTTTACGTAACATATCAAATGCTAAGCGATAATAACGATTTGACGGCTTTAACAGATCATTAATCAGCTCCAAAGATAAGACTCTAGGATTGATCACTTCCAGATTGCCACGTGGCATTTGTAAAACAACTCTACCTAATTCTGAAATCACTGTCACTAGTTTTGAGCCCCTTTCCAAGCGACGTTCATCTATTATACGTAAATCAGTCAATCTTACAAAGTGCAGAGAAGCCAATTTAGTAAATAACAAATAATTTCCAGTTTGACAAAATGAAGTTACATCCGTCGCCAAACACTCATTACCAACGTATAAACATCGATTGGTTGTTAAAACCACGGAAACGAAGTCGGTATGGTTATCTCTGCTAATTACTTCCAGTTTCTCTGCCGTATATTTCAATTGTACATGTAGCTGAGTACGTTTAACAGAGCCCATTCCTAAAGTTAATTTTTTCAGTGCTCCATCTTCTAAAGTTTGATAAATCCATTGATTTTTTATAGTTTGACATTTTGCGAGTGCAATTATTGTGCCTTCAACGTTGTAATCGCAAGGTATCTCATCTCCTTCATCCGCTGTTAATCTATGTAGATATGTTGTATTCTCTTTTGTATGATAGAAAATTACACTCAACTCTTGACTGCAATCAAACCACTGAATGCAGTTCAGACGCATCGAAGTTTCTGAACTTGTAGCTTTGAATGGCGTTTCGCAAATCTTTTTGAATAGCAAAGGTAACTCTGTTTCAGCCACGTAGAAGTGCAAATTATGTCCTGAATCATATATACATAAATAAATTATATTGTTTGCAGCCTTCAAAATTACTGAAGAAATATAAAACTGCCCTTCAAGTTGCAATTCACGATTACTCATCGGCGGTGGGATGATAGCTTTTGAGAAATTTGTCAAGAGCAAACGTTGCCCATCAATAACGGTAACTAAACCGCTTGGCATATAACCATCAACTACCCAATGCCATTTAAATGTGAAATAATCACCATTAGCTAGCATGATATGACAAGTTTTCTCCTCATCGATCCGTTGATCCCATTCAAATACGATTACATCATGATCTTGTTCGGATGCTAAAACTTGCTTCAAGTACCAATGATAATTATTTATGGTGTAGAAATAAAAGCCTTTTGCTGTTTCTACGGAGAGCACTTCGGAATCTGAACTCCACTTCACGTTCTTGATGGGATTCGTTTCCAAATCAATTGTTAAAACAATTTCGCGATGGCGTAAGCCATTTTTCTCAAATAAGGCCATCACACTTTTGTTGGGTAACTTTTGAGGCACAGCTAACCAATTGCCCGATGGTCTCCACGCTATACAAGGTAATAAACCAGATTGCTTTTCAGCTTTAAATTGTAAAGTACCCTCTTTATCGAAAATTTTGAAGGTGCGACCTTGCGATAAACAAACGTACGATACTGCAAAGTAAGAACCATCTGCACGCCAAGTGATTTCAATATTCTAAATTGTTACACAAAGAAGAGAATAGTTAAAACTGATCAGGCTCTTAGAGTATTCGATCCCCCATACCTGCGGCAATTGATCGATAACAACATGCAATTCTTCATTTGATTTCTCTTTGGCTGCTTGTTTTCCTGCTGAGCCATGAAACTGAGTCTCCTTCTTGCCCCAACCAACATTTACAAATTTATTTTCCGCTTCACT
Organism: Glossina pallidipes; assembly: GCA_000688715.1. Taxonomy (NCBI): domain Eukaryota; kingdom Metazoa; phylum Arthropoda; class Insecta; order Diptera; family Glossinidae; genus Glossina; species Glossina pallidipes. The sequence goes on from KK499963.1 coordinate 236,108, forward strand.
GTCAACATCCTTCAAAGCGTGTTCAGTAAGTACGTCGAAGTTGTAAGTCATTGCTACTACGTTGTATTCACGAGTAACAAAAACAACAACTTCTTGATCCGGACTCCAAACCATGCGCTCAATGCCCACATCACAAAATGTCCCCTCACTGGCAGACGATGTCTGTACATTTACCAGCAGAACTTCCCCACCACCCGTAGCCAAGCATATCACATTGTCCAAAGCTAAATATTCTGCATCAACAATATTTGGGACTTCAATTATAACTTTCGGTAATTCATTTTCTCTTAAACACAAAGAGTACAACTTATCTGAAGTTACTACGAAGCGCTGGCTATTAGCTTTGTCATCAACATTTGGATTCACAAGTAAAAATTTTGCGTTCTTTATGTTTGTATTAAATTGTTGAGAATACTTTAATTTTAAATTCCGCATTTTTTCCTGTAACTATTAAACGGCACATGTGTTAAAAAAATAAACAATTCTTCTTCTTCTCCTGAAATTCAGAAATTCACAACAAATGATTCACTATGATCAGTTAGGCATATGTATTTGGCGTTGGAAAGCAATAAAGTGTGTATTTTGCTTCGGGAAAGTAGTGCCGTGTGTATTGTTGGTGAATTTTTATAATATGTAGCAAAATTAAGCAAAATTAAGCATTGTTAAGCATAAATAAAAAGTATTTTTGATAAATTGTTACATGAAGCACCTTTGTTTTATTGAGTATTATAGGTAAAAAGTTCCATTGCACATATCTATAATTCAATTATTGTACTATTTCATTATTATATGGCATAGCACCCATTGTATGGGTGCTATGGCATGATTTGTAAACCTTCTGTAGCTGTTTTTCTATCAAAATCAATTTATGAACCTACTCTCTTTTATACTTTTTTACTCTTAAGCTCATTAATTCCTTCATAAGCCACTTTATACTACTACAATAATTCTTACAACGGAATCTACTCCTCCTAAGTGACGGACGAGTAATATGCATATTTTAATAAAAATTTAAAAAAAAAACGTGGCGGGGAACATGTTAATCAAATAATAAAATAAATAAATAAACTTTACTAAGGCCCAAACAAGGAATTTTTCTTTTGATTTCGCTATATCTCTCTTTGATTTGTAAACAATTTCATGTTTTCTTTTGAATTCCCTATATCTCTCTTTGATTTCGCTGTACCTCCTTTTGAATAAGCTATCCTCCCTTTAAAGAACTATGTGTTCACATTGTGCCTTTTTTAAACATCTCAGCGAATTTTGGGTTGTTAATTTGCTGAATAATAGAAATAAAAGAAGAAGAAAATTCAATAGCGCCTTTTTTTTGATTTTGGTTATTGTGGATAAAAGAAAATCTAATTTCTAGTAAAAAGAAAAATTAATATTATGGATAAAGATTTCCAAGGAGAATTGATAGGCACAGAAAGGCAAGCAATTGATGCCAAAGGGCAGATAGCCAAGTCTTTCGAACTTATCGGCAAATCTGGCGGCGCAAAAAACCAATTAATATTTGCTGCCAAAATATTAAGGGCAATCAGCCGGTGTGAAACAAAACATTTGCATATTTATTCCGATATATTAAATAATATTTTTGGGAGACAATTGAAACCCGAGGCGAGTGAAAAATATTGGATAATTTACTTGGACTATTTTCGACATATTCATTATTTATTGGTTGACAAGGTAATTATAATATTTGCTACCGCTTTAAACAACAAACTTTCAATAGTCACTTTACAGGAGGAGTATAGGCAAGCATGGTTAACATTTAAAACAATCTCTGAGTATACAAGTAAATTACAAATGGAAAGCGTGGCGAAAATTATTATAAACATTTATTGCTACCAATTGCATTTGGAGATCAAACGTATGAAGCACGACATATTAAAAGCGGTTGAAGAATCAACGATTGTTGTCAGAGCTTTGGCGGAGATTTTCCGAGAAATGCTACAAAAAAATCAAGAAATGAATTATCAATACATGGATATTTTAAGCTACACATTCCAGTGGCTTATGCCTATCAAGGGCTTTGTTACAATGTCTACACTATACTCTGCTTTACCTAAGACTGATGTTGAAGCCATGTTCAATTCATTGTTCCAACTATACGGCGTGCAGAAACTAACTAAGCCTCCAAAGGAAAAGTTCGACAAACATATGCTGGAATGCTTGGAGATACTTCATAGCCTTTTACAATTCGATATAATTAATAGACTCGACTTGAAATTGTCCTTTCTTTTGTTGAAGTCCTACCGATCATCATCGCTACTAAAAACTCATGAAGCAATCAGTATTTTCTTCCAGTTTTTCACTGAATACATGAAGGCTGTGATATTAGAGAATCCTGCTAAAAATCATGAAGAAGTTTTCTATGAAAAGTGCAACGATCTTAAAACGTATTTTGAAAATAATACAAAGCTTTGTCAATCAGAAGCTTGGTTTTCTCAGAGTATAGTCATGCTAAATTATATGAACAACCAACTATTGGATTTAGACTTGTTTAACTCATTTTGGGAAAAGAATTCAGAACCACGTAGCTACAATGCCCTCTTAGAGCTGATGGTCGAACTGGTCAAATTATGTACGTACGTTAACAATCAAAGTAAACTATACAAGATTGCTTGCTGCTCTAGTGTGCGAAAGCATTTAGCTGTCGGATTTGCACAAATTTGTTTAGCCACTTACACCATACACAGCAAAGTAATGAAAGAGCAAAAAGAAGTTTTGCGCGAATCTATGGAAGAGGTAATTTTTCTTGCTTTCTATTTTATACCAACCGATAAAGGATATAGTATTTGAACCATAAAATTCTAAATGAATTTAAGCTGTTCCGTTCTTTTGTGGTTGACGTCGTCGTCATAATCGTGAATCAACTTGAAAAGGAGCTTGGAAGTTAAATTTGGATTAAAATTAATCTTATATATGCTATATGCAGATAGATATGCTGTACAGACGCTATATTGCATATACATATTGTCGCATTTACAAATTTTAAAACCGAATATCCAAGACGAATATTGCTTACTTATTTGCTTTACTTTTATATCTAACGCTTCTTTTTTCAACTTTTTTAGCCTAAGGGAGAAGTTCTGGATTTAATTCTTAAGAATATGTCTTTCATTGTCAATTATGGTCTCAAAGTGGCAAATACAATGGATTGCATTACGTCTACATGCCAGGATATGCAAGTTTTGCTAACGCGGTTCAAACAAATTACGTTAGAAGTACAAACCGATAGACAAGCCACAACGTGTGTATATCTCTTGGAACTGTTTTTGAGAATTAAGCAAAAAATTTCTTCTAAAGAATGGTCCGGTTTATTAAGGCGTCTATACAAAACTAAATTACCCTTCAACAGTTTACCGACAAGCAGAGATTTACAAATGTGTTTCATTGCCTCTTTGTTTACACAGGGTCAAGAATTGGACTCAAATGTAATTAGAAGTCAAATCAATTGCTTTTATGCGTCTAATGAGAATAACCAATCGCATCAACATGAAAAATGTTTACTCGCTTTATACAAAGAGTTTAATGGCCGTTTAAAGCCCTTGCTGAACTTTAAAGAGAAAAAAATGTTATATTGGTTTGAAATGCGACATGTAACGAAATATTGTAAATCCAATGAAATGCTAATGCAGTCTTTAATTGACTTTAGCCCAACTACATATGATTTCGTACTGGCAGTGCGTTTAAGTAAATTGCATAGTCACGCTATAAAGCGCTTACAAGGCTTGTATGCATTGTTGAAAGAACAAAGTAAAAATCATTTGGAACACTTGACATATGCCCACATAGGCATCATATTTTTGCTGGAAAAATATGAGTCTCGTAAAACCCAGTCTAAACTAGATTCTAAGGAATTGTTAGAAGATAATTTAGAGCAATTGTTAAAACGTGGGGAATTGAAAGCTGTCCGCCTGAAGAATGAATTGGAGCTAGTACATTTGGCAATAGAGGCTTATCAGTCCTTTGAGGTATTTTATAAAGAGGTAAGAAATGCATCCTTCAATATTTATGTTGTGTTTACGGAAAGAGAATAATAAAATGAATATGAAAACTCATTTAGGTTTCATCAATTGATGAAAATAGCAAGCGGTTAAGAGTGAAGAACAATGACATAACATATGGGCGCATGTTTGCAGCTGTTCTATTAACATGCCCCTTTGTATAGTCCGCGCAAAATAAGACCCTTCCATAACAACTTGTGTAACATTTCGCAAAAAAGCGGGGTTTATCCAAAATGATTTTTTTTAGTTATTTTGAATATAGTGGTGTGGTTGGGTAACATATGAAGCTGATTAAGTTACTTTACTGTGATCACAGTCACGTATTCGTAATAGAATGGTATAGGAAAAGTTTCAAGATGGCCCTGAAATCAGAAAAGATTTCAATAATAGACTAAATATGAACATGAAAGATCATCTAAGTTCAGAGTAAAAGGGTGCGCGTATTCTGCCAACAAGTATAATCTACTAACCAGCACCTGACACAAATATTTTAAGGCTGTCTAAAAATCCCATGTGAAAATCATTTCCACTCAACAAAATGTTTTTAATATCTAATGTATGGTATGGGTTTGAAGATGTCAGTATTAAAAAGTCGCTGTTAGATAAATAAAGCATTTGTACTTGAAGCTCTCAGATTCAATGTGTTTAACAACTTTTAACTTGCTCGGCGACCACTTCTCTTACTCCTCCAACTTGATTTGAAACTAAACTCTCAGGTGACATATGAATTTACTGCTTAAGAATTCAAGAAGTCTAACGACAAAATAACGGACGTGTACCCCTGTTTTACTTAATTGGTTTAGGCATTTTACAATTACGGCCGCTAAATTGCTATGTACTCGTTCTTTTTTATTTGGTAGCTAATTTGATTCACAATTGCATCCTAATCATATATCTTACGGATCAATGAAAAGTTTAGTAACGCCAATGTCAATGACAATAAAATATTTTTTTTCCTAGTTCGCTGCTGAATTCATAAGTTGTGAGGAAGCCTTAATCGACGGGGAATTGTTAATGGACGATTTAACATTTTTAGCTCAATACTTGCAATCTGCCGGTTATTTGGAGTGTAGTTCACGTGCTTGGTTACTACTTTACAAATCTGCTTTACTTGTACAGGATGAATACGCTGCTCTGAAAGGCTTGACATTTATATGCGAATATTCGGACTTAATTGACGAAAAGAAATGTCTACCTAGTGAAAGTTTGGAAACTGAAATTAAGAAACATTTTCCTTTTTTAATAACGTCATTGAATAATGTAAACTCCATAGCGAAGCGCTACCAAAGCACAGTTTTTTTGGCTGTCCTCCAAATTGCCTACTATTATGTTCGTCGTTCAAGATGTGCCTATGGTCGACTGTTGCTGCAGATGGTAGAAGAGAAGCACAATAGTTTAATCGATCGTCAAGGCAAGTATGATTTGATTAAAGGCAATCTAGATGCTATACAGATACGTTGGTTGTGCAAGCATAATAGTCGAGATCAGGCTGTAAATTTGCTAATGAATGAATGTTTATTGCGCAAAATTGATGAAACTATTGACAGCTTTCACGACTTTGTTTACATCAGCTCTGGTGATTCTTTGTCATACGCGATTCTGTTGACAAATTTGACTTTGGAAATGGCAGAATATGCAGCTAATCGCATGTGTGATAACTTTCTAAATGCCTTTTTAGTGGCAATCTTAAGTATAGCGTTACAATCAGGTTTGGCTTTACGTTTTGTACATATCTTGAGTCTGTGGATGTGGATCAATTTACAACAAGAGCACGTTGACAAGGCACAGGTGAGGTGAATGTTATGTCTTTTTGCTAGTATTTGTATTATTTAACATTGCTTTCATATAAACAGGTAAAAGTAAAAGTGATGGAATATGTTATGGGCTTAAAGGATCATAAAGAGCTTTCTCAAGAAGCTGTAACTAGGGACATACTGTTAAATAATTCTAAGGAAACAGCACCTGCCCCTAATGCATCCATGGAATCCATGAGGAAATTAGTACTAACGCAATTTTCACCGCTAAGAATGGTAAGTAAAAAAAAACGATCTTCTTTTTTACGTGTTCTAAAACAAAACAAAAATAAACACAGGGTCAATTACAACTAAACCTCTCGACAAGAGCAGCTAGCCTAACAGCTTTTTTCAACAATAACACCTGTGAGTCATTGCTGCCTGTTAGCGATGTGGTGGAATGGTCATTATTTACCGTGGGTTGTTTAACAGCTCGTCTACACTTCATTTGCGAAGCCTACGAACAGTTGGATAAGTTCTACGAGCAAAGTTACGATTGGTTACAAAAACGTGAGAGTTATTTTAACAAAGAGTATTTCAAAAACATTCAATTATTAGTGGGCCAACATCATATTAACTATTTACGTTCCCAGCATCACTACGAGGAAGCAATAAGAAATTTAAAAGATATTGTAGAGCATAGTAAAAAAACCAAATCGAAAACTGATTTGGTCTACAGAATAAATTTTGAACTGCAATTGCAATCCGCAGAGCAAGAAGCCGAAGCGCATGTAACAAAGCAATTGAGTATGGGATTTGATAGGTCACCCGAGGAAAAAGAGAACCAAATTCGTAAAATTATGCGTGAAAAAGCTTTGCAAGAAGTGGTTCGATCAACTAGGAAATGTTGCGATGTATTTAAAACTCAAAAAAGTTTAGCATATAAACGTGAGAGTAGTAGCAGTACTTCCAGTATAGAAAGCAAAGATAAAGTCGAGTTAATAGATTTAAGTGATTCTTTAAGGCCGCCAACAGCACACAAAGAACAAAGGGAATATTCAATAACATCAAAAAGTGTAAAATCCGATCTTGAAATGCATACTCCTAATCTTACACATGGCAACCACAAAAGACAGTTGTCAAAAACTGCTTCCAAGATAATAGTTTCTCCGACTGACAACTGCGTCAACAACCTACCAGGCCACACCAAAGAAAATCTTAACAAGGTAGATACTCAAGTGGTGATCAAAAAACGCGGTCGGAAGCAACAGATTGTAAAACAGCCCAGCGCACCTGTTATCATTTTGGAAGACTCCCATATTATTGCACAATCAGAGAGTGTCAGTAAATCCAGACTGCTCTTAGGAAGCAGCACACCTTCAATCAGCGATGTAAATGAGGTATTAAGCCACCGGCCTACCACGCGACTTTATCGACAACGTAAATTATTAGATGAAAATAATGGAAAACTTGAACAAACTACGCAGAATAACCTTAATACGCCATTAAGCTGCATTCGAAAGAGTAGACTCCATAAAAACTTGTAATTTTATAGAAATCTTTTTTTATTGTTTTTATTTATATTAACGTTTTTCACACTTTTTGAGCTTTATTAGTGTATTTACATTAACGTTTTTTCGTACTTTTTGAGCTTTATTAGGGCATTTTTTTCAATTAAAATATATTTGTTTGTATGGAATTCTTAAAAATATGCTCGTATTTCATATTTGGCGCACAAATGGAGCAAATAAATAAATAAATAAATAAATAAATAAATAAACTACTCAGACTAGGATTTTTGCTGCATCACGATCGTCAACAGGTAAGAATATTTTCTCAAATTCAAAGATAAACTTATTAACAGTACCCCACTTGTTCTGCTTCGGAAGTGTGTTCAAAAAGATTTGAACGATTCAGACGCTTTAGAGCTTCAAACACCTGTTATCTTTTTCACCATGACACCTTTGGGCGCCCATATACACCACGTTATCGCCGAAGGGAACGAAGGGTGTATACTCAGCCACCCATTCGATTTTCAGCTTCTAATATTAAAACGTTTTCAAATCTGGCAGCGTAGCGGCTGCCAAACCTGATGGTTTTGAGCTACTACTATACGAGTAGATTATGGGTCTTCCAAATCAGGGGAAATCTTCAAAAGCAGTATTAGTATTTATGTGAATATAAACCTGAACGTTCATAAGTTCGGATAGAAACTAAGTACATACAATTTCCGACTTTATTTATATAGGAGCTCTTTTATGAGTGCATTTGCAAATGCATACTTAAGCGGCTTACCACCTTTAATAGCAGGAAAAGATATAGAAATTTTATGCAGGCTTAATGGATAGATACGGAACTAATTAATATGACATTATATTATAATAGCAACCTTATGCTCAAAGTAAAAAGAAAATAATTTTATTTAATATTGATATGTTATACATAGTTTACTCTGTAATCATGTCTTTAGATTTATATAAAGTTGACCCACCAAATAGTTGTGAGGTAACGTTTTCTTCACGTTTTCTTCTGTTCACACTATACGATATTGGTTGCGAAGTCTACTTCTGCTTCTTTGGATTCTTTTCGACAAATGGCGCTATAATTCACTAAGCGGTTTAAACGTTTACTAATCTGTTTGGGTATTGTTGATGTTTGATGCGAAATTCCTTAGATTGATGTTCAACAGCTTCATTGTCGACTTGATATGTACATACCATATGCAAGCGCTTAACTAATAATTCGCGCAATTCCGTTCGGTCCTCTGATGAGGCTAACGATTGAGCGGCCATTTCTAAAGTACTGAGACATTCTCCGGTTGATTGTGTGCGTATAATATAATCGCTACAGCCAGCTGCCATAAGCTTAACTTGACGCATTCGTTGTAAAAAAGGACAGCTCACGTAAATAGCTTTAGCCTGCGGCCAAGTTCCATAAATTAATACCAAAGTGAAAGGTCCAGGGGGTGCAGGAGGAACTGACACACTTATAGTCTGTTGTTTTATAGTCTCTGATGGCACAGAAGTTTTACAATAGCAAAGAAGAAGTTATATAATAGCAAAGAATAGTGAGCCTTTAAAATAGGCTCAAGTTCATGTTGATTTCTAGGGCTAAGAAAACGTTTTTATTTACAAACTATACCAGCGCGTTAAAATTGACACATTTAAGAAATAGTCCTTTGTTGTAAAAATTAGGAAAGGAGGTTTATATATATCTAAACAAACAGTCACTGGCTACTAATGTAATCGATGCAACTATAAAGCATAGCAGTCATCTATTAACGATTAACTTCCACTAAGAGTGTCTATGTGCCAATGAAGCAGGACCTTTCGTCTTAGCGGTAGCTTACAAAAATTTCAAATTTTGAAAATCTGTTTATCTTATGCATACTTTCAACAACTTGAGTTTGCTTTTTTCTTATATTTTATGCGTGCAACTTTCTTTACACGTATTTTAGGAAAACATTTTTAATGAAGACTGGGTGAAAACCTATAGGAAGCAATTACGTAAAAAATACTATTGTATCAGCTGCTTAAGACCATCAAAAAGACTTACGAATGTATTGGGTAGGGAAAATTTTTTGTTTAAATTTCCGTTACCGCTGTTTAGGTAGATAAATCTAGTCCCAAACAAGTCAAAGTCAAGCTATGATATATATGCCAGTGACGGTTCCGTCGCACATAATGTATCTAGCTTCTCGGTAGTGAAGCATCTATCTAAAATAGTACATAGAGTCAAAGTGGCGGAGGAACTTTCCTCGACTTTTATCGAATTGCTTGCCATCAAACATGTTATTAACGTGGCTATTACTGATGGTATCAAGAGAAACGTTATTTTTTCGTATAGCAAGTCAGCCCTACTTTTAATAAATAAAAGAGATGCTGATAATCAATATGTGTTTGTTATACACCGCAGCTTTTTTTATAAAAAAAGCTGACTTTCATGCTAAAAGGGATCAAGTTGATCAGACAATCTTGTCCATCAATTGTACTTCCAATGAACTAATGCGGGCAATTCCTAACCATATCTTTCAACAACTAAATGATGAATTTAAAGAGATTGCGCGAGTTAAATCCAATCGCCTTTTCTATAAAATGAATCCCACTTTTCATTTGAAACCCTCATCAGAGGCTTTCTTTAATTCCTGGGATATAGAAATTCTTTATAGACTCGTGAGTGGTCACACTTATGATAAAGTAAATTCAAAAATGATTCGTGCTATACCATGTGGTATTTGTGAAGTTTGTAATATTAGCAAGCCTGCTGAGCATCTAATTTTCAGATGTCACAGGCTTGATGGTATTAGGAGTTCTTCGAGTTATATGATGGACTCCTTGATCTCTTTGCAGCAAAAAATGTACGTCATCTCGGGCAACTAACTCGCTTTATTAGAAAAGCGAACTTATCGTTTCAAATAATTTTTTTGCATTCAATCATTTTCTATTGCTATGACATTCCTTTTTTGTTTTCAGCCAAAGTTTGCAATATTGTTTTTTTTTCTTTTTTTTCACCTGACTTTGAACAACTCAACAATCGACAATTACATACACACACACACACACACACACAATTACACTTAACATATCGGCATTAGCTATTACGGCCGCTTTTTGTTTTTGTTGTGTTTTATATATAATTCTGAATGTTTATTATCTGGACATATAAGCCACAAATTTATTGACTTAGTCCATCTCCACTCAACAACCCAAAAAAAAAAATGCCTAAAAAAGTTTATTGACTTGGTCCATCTTAACTTAACATCCCAAAAAAAAATATAAATATATATCTAAAAACAATTTCAAGGTGTATTAATTTGTCCTTTCTGCCGGTGCAAAGAGCGCATTCATTTTTAAAAGCAAATTTGGGAAAGTCATCAAAAAATCGATCTTCGCGATAGATTGGATGTGCATTTCCTTCTTTTTCGTTTATATTTTTGTTTCCCCGAACATGTTGACTGGTGGAGAATTTTCCGCTTGTGGGGAGATCAGGATCTTGAAATATTTCGACAAGCGAAGTACTTTTGGATGGAAGGTTTCTTTAGGGTAGCATATCAACTCCGCATCTTAAGTGGTTGCATTGTCGGTCGCCACGCTCGCTATGTGGAAATGTCAACCGAAGAAGAAGTTCTGAAAACCTTAATGTGGGCAATTCTTCTTAATGCAGCCAATTACATTAATCTACATCAGAAAACAACAAAAAATAGATGTATATTTAAGAACACGTTGATCTACTTAGATGCTCTCATCCGTGCAATCTCTTACCAAAACGTCATCATGGTATTTACAGTAAGATGTTGAAGCAATTGGAATAGCATAAGGGTTTTTTCGTCTCGAATAATGGTAATTCTAATGTAGACACAATAGCGGAAGAATTGTTTAAATTTATAATATATAACATTACATATATTACCACACCTTAGTTACTTCCATATACCACAAAATTCTTCTCACGGTTTCCCATGCTACCTTGATGGGATAGGCGCACTATAGAAGTGGAGGCGTATGCTTGCATGGAGGTGTATGTTTTTTAATCTACATACGCTACGATAAGGCGATGAGCGGAGCGCTGTACTTCATTTTTATTCTAAAAAAAAACAGAAATAAGTAAATTAGTAATATATGGTAAAAATATTTTTAATATATATACCTTTACTTTTAGTATACACATCCTTTTTTTTACTATATAACCCTTGATCAAGTTCCGAGCAACGCAAATTGATATTCGAAATGATTGGCCGCTGAGGCTTTGGGGGGGAATAGAGAGAAGGTTTGGTGGGTGAACTGGGAGAAGGTTCGGAAATAACAGATTTGCTTTTAACGATCGCATTAAATTTTTTCGAAATGTTTAATCAAGTTAAATCAAGTTAAATCAAGTTAAGTATTACATAAATATATTATAATTTTAAAGTAAGTCTATAATGGTGTAGACCTACAGAGGAGCCAGTCATTTAAAACAATTGGAAACGCGCCTATCACGGTACCTCAAAGATGGCGTAGAAAACTGTGCCAGGAATCTAGTTGTTGTGCTGCAACAACTCTGTCAATTTGAGGATGCATAGCAAATCACTTTGTAAGCTAACTTACATGAACACTTACACAATGTTTAAGGAAAAACTTGACGTAAGATGTTGTCTATGAAAGCTTTCAAGTCGCACGCGTGCTATTGCAGGTGACAGCGAGATTCTCTTATCTTCATCACTAGTTAATACTATTTCCACGACACCATTAATACCCTCCAAAAGATCAGCCAATCTCAAAATCCGTAATCGCTTAAACGACACTGACAGCCAAAGTGGTAATGATAAAAACGAACGAAATCTTGATGAAAAGTAAGATCTAACCTCGAAAGCAAAAACGACAGTGAAATTTGAATACATACGACTAGGGCGGCCGATGGGCTGTGTGCTGAAATAGAACAAAAATAAATGAATAAATGTCAAATATTGAAATATGTAATAATATATTTACCTTAGACTGAGGCTAGTTTGATGTCCAAGGGCTCAGTAGCGTAAAAACCACGTAAACTTGGCGCTGCATTCAGCTAAGCGCACCACGGTCGCCAATTGCAGTGCTGCGTTCAGCTAAGCGCAGCACCGTCGTTAAGTCCAGCGCTGCAGCTGGTGACTGCGCCGGATCTAATAAACTCTTGTATGTTTTGTAGGGAATAACGAAGAGATATTAAGCAACTAATAGCGAAATTTACTATGAAGGAGAATTTACTTCCAACTTCTAATTTCCAAAGTTGTATTAATTACACTACTTAAAAATGAATTAATTATTTATTTTGGCATTGTTATTGACCAGCGGTCGTAAAATTAGTGCTTGCGTTTTGCGTGTCCAGGTTGGAGTCACTTGTTATCAAATAACGTGTTCCGAGACAAAAGTGGCAATAATAAAATCCTGCAAAATCAATTTTGCACTTACACAAGCTTCTTAGTTTCCATAAACCTGGACAGGAGGTTTAAATCGCTTGTTATCAAGTAACCTGTTCCGAAACAAAAGTGGCAATAATAAAATCCTGCAAAATCAATTTTGCACTTACACAAGCTTGTTAGTTTCCATAAACCTGGACAGGAGGTTTAAATCGCTTGTTATCAAATAACATGTTCCGAAATAAAAGTGGCAATAATAAAATCCTGCAAAATCAATTTTTCACAAACACAAGCTTTTTAGTTTATGATAATCATAAATAAAGGTGAAAAAATGGCACGGCGCTTCAAAATGGAGCAAATAAAAGTTCGCTCGGAATAAGGCGGATATTTACAACTCATCCACAATAACGATACGTTAAGACATTCGTCAGGGCTATGAAAAACTTTTACTTATTAAATGAGTTGGCGAAGGCAATTCTTAGGGTGATCACAAAGCTCCGTTAGGAAATGGGATTACTCGTCTTACTATGTCTATAATTCAAGTTTCGATAAGAAAGAGGGTCGCACGGTCGTTAGATGCAGAGGAGTCGCTAAGTGCAGCACGGTCGCTAATTGCAGCGCTGCGTTCAGCTAAGTGTGTCTAAATGATTTAACCAAAGAAAAAGATGATATTTCCGAAGAGGTGAGCGATCGAAAAATTCAAAGGAACAGAGAGACAACTTGACCCTCACCATTAACTATCCGAAATCGGCCTTTCCAGCACTAGAGGTTCATGATGTACTCAACGAAGCCTACGACGTCTTCTTTGCGGTCATGCAGCAACATATGGTGGAGCGGAAAATCGACAAGTTCACATTGTGTTGATAAGTAAGTAATCGGCTTCGGCTGTGAATTCGCTTGTCCACTTGGAGACCTTGTACTTCATCAATTTTTCAATTAATGTCGCAATTTGCACTGATGTGCCCTTTTGCCATGTTATAGAAGGACCTTTCCAACAAGTAGCTCCATTAGGTGAATAACATTTTTGTTTATTGTCAGTCGTTTGTCCACCGATAGGAGGTGTGCTATTAGATGTTTCTTCAAATAATAGCTGCATTCTAACAATTGGAATTTAAGCTTCTCCCATGTGCTCCTGCTTACGGAGCTCCGGTGGAACACGTTCGCGACGCGGGTCGGTATCGCAGTGACGTCGCAAGTATTCTGAGCTTTGCCGACATCGTTCGAGAGTTAAAGAAATGTAAGCGAGTTCGCATAATTCATATAACATTTACAGCTCAAGAGTAAGTTTCAGTTTGTTAAGTTAGTAAGATTAAATAAAAACCTTTAAAAATTCCGCTTGAATTTATGTTAGGATGCATAAACGATAGCAACGTCTACCTCAGTTCACTAATAATATAACGCAACCCACTGCAACAACAACTGTCTCCGCTTCTATATCGCGCCTTGAAATCATATCACGTGTTCCAAACTTAGCATATATAATCTTAATTGGTAATCACAAATCAAGTTTGAAAAACAATGTGCTTTAAAGGCAAGAGTCAAACAACCATATCTTAGGATCCATCATATAAGCGTGATACCGGTCGACACTTTCACGTTTAATAAAATAAATTGCAATTATTTCTAGGGTAACTTATAATACATGATAATAGAATGATTATTAAAATATAAATGTTGTTGTATTATCAGTTACATGGTTGATGCAAACATGCTTGCAAAAGATAACGGACGTGCATGGACACATAGAAGGGAAAATGAGCAATGCATTCACGTGAACAGAAACAAACTGCTTTCCAGTAAAAATTGAATTTTCTTTATGATTTGTTGTAGCAAAATTATCAAAAATCAATCGTAACAAACGAAATTTATTAATGAATTAAAATGAAAACACATATCGCATTCAGTAGATAGGAAAAGCATAATTGAAGGCACAGCAAATTCACGCTGTTTTTAAAAGTTCAATAAACAATATCACACACTGTCTATTGCATTTTTTGGAAATTTTGTACTAATTTCCATTTATCTTATATTCTCCTAAATGAAAAAAAAAATTCAATTTTTCTAATAACATCCAATGCATCAAAGGACATTTCATTTTAATGGATCCTCGATGTGCATTAGAAAGAAACACTACAAGTCAAGCTTGTCAGCTGACCAAATGAGGTCATTCAACTCTGCCAACAACAACAAGCACATTGGTCGTTAAAAAAATATCTTTTAAGATCTTGAAGATTCTTATTTCTTACATTAGAACTATGCAGGAAGTAGCGCTGGACTCGAAAATCACTTTAATCGATTGCCCTGGAATCGTGTTAACTAACAATCTTAAAAGTGAGAACGTACCGGCTGTATTGAAGAAGAAGAAGAAGAAGAAGATGTAAAAGATCCCTTCACTGCAGGCGAAAGTATTTTCAAGCGGAAGGAATTTTTTTTGCAAATTATATGATATCACTGAATATGAAACTTTTGAAGAATTTTTTGCGGAAAAAGCTACGCGCATGGGTATTTAAATGCAAAAGATTTATCTTTAGACACATCATTGATGCTTGAATTTTATAATAGGAAAAGTCATGAAAAAGGGGGTACCTAATGTATTGGCCGTGTTTTGAATGATTGGAATACCGGAAAAATTGAATATTGCACTGAGCCACTTGAGGAGAAATTCGATGACCCGCACATCAGTGCAGCCATTGTTCACGAAGATGTTCTTGCTTTTAATGTTGACGGTTTTGAAGCTATGAAAATTGATATTCTTAATAAATTCGACGTGAAAGAGCAAGATGTCATGAAAGTCGATAGTACTGGACCTGTTGAAAGTAAAATCCGCGAATGGTGAGCAGAGAACGATAAGGAAGAATATAATGCCGTTATTAATGAAACGAACGTATCAAAGAGACGGAAATGTAATTTAGAAGAAAACGTGACAAATCAACAACAAGAATGCACAAAAAACTTGGAGGGTGAGGCAGGATTTTTCTTTTGAACATAATGTAAACAATATTTTTATTTTTCGTTTCTTTCGGTAAGTAATCAAACTTTGAATAGAAGTATAAAGCAACAAATGAAGGAACGCAAGAAAGAAAGCGTTCGTAATGAAAAGAAAGTCAACAATATAGCACAAGTACTAGATGGCTTTGCCTTAAATGCTTCGAATGATGAAAAGTACGATTTTGATACAGATTACGTGATTGAATGAAAATTAAATAAAACTTGTACTTCTTTTAAATGCTTTTAACGAATGGTAGCTGGCATGTATAAATGAATTATGGAACACCAATTTTAAAGCAATTTTCTTATGTCAACAATAATAAAATAAATCAATGAGAAATTGCGTTTTGCTGATGATCTGATAATGATGGTAAATCAGAGCCAGTTTTTAACCACGGATTTCAAATTCATTAAGAAACTGAATTTTCATTTTCATTTGCTGCCTTCTTGTGACTGCCCATAACTGCCCAAATAATGTATTGATGTACAAGTTGTTGTTACTGGTAGTCTGGCAATGGATCGTTTTTAATTAGTGCTGTTATGCAAGTCCTTGACTTAACTATAACCCGGCAAATCCACAATAGTTGTATGAATGAGAATATGTAGCATTTAGGAGATGAAAGATAACAGCATTAGATGAGGATTGTCACATACCATGTATCTTAGACGCTCCAAGTCATTGCTGACACATCTCGTATTAGATTAAAATAAATTCTTCTTCTTCATAAGTCAATATAAGAGTTACTGTCTTTAAATTTAATTTTGAAAAACTATCATGACTTCAACCTATTCATTGCTAAATTAGATCATTTATAATTAAGAATGGCGGGCATACTCACATATATATATATATATGGCTGAAGTCGGATTTCATTCTTTTATGTCTATGACCAAATTACTCCCACCTCTGCAAACATAAATATGTCCAAATCTCATTTATTGTTTCTTCATTTTTGCAAACATTTATCTAGACTATAGACATATATTTTGTTATTATTTGCTTTAAGTTAATTAACCTTACTTTTGTTACTTAGTTCTTTACTTACTTCTTGGTCATTTCAATATTATGATCATGGAATTTATTATTTCCTTCATTGTTTTTGCTCAACGATTGGTTGATTTCGTTCAAGGAACTTTGAAATTTCGATTGGTTTTCCTTGCGTTTCTCTTCCTCTTCGCGAATCTTTTGCACACTTTCATTTTTCACCGACTTTATTAACTTTTGTTGTTCGCGGCATCCATATCCGGTTACATGTGGCAATTCTAAAGTTCAGTGTCCACTCTGTTATAATCGTAAAATCGAAAATGATATCAGTCCATAAAGCAAAAGCACAGTTGCTGGAGAGAAATAAAAACCAAACTGATAACCCGTTCAGACATTTCTGTTAAGAAAGATAACCCGTTTAGACGTCCCTGCTAAATTGAAAAAACAAGAATTGCGGCAAAGTGCAAAGCAATAAGAAGAAGAAACTCTGGGAAATCAAATACGAAATCTGTATGAAAATGTAAACCAACTACATTTATTGCAATTTATTAAACAGTAAAGATATTTAATAAAATTCTCAATGTTTTAATGTGTAAATTAATTCATAATTTATTTAGTTTACTTTTACTTAGTTTAGTTTAGTTTTATGGTAGTCTCACATTCAATAATTCCGCGATGCACCAAAATAATATGGACGAAATGGAGGAAACGAATCAAGAAAAATAAAGATCTCCTAGGCAAAAAATTAAATATGTTAAATTATAAAATTTACTTCTTTATTGGTATAATTTAGAAAGTTTTTGGTACATCAAACTTTCTGGTGCGATTGATTTGGTGCAAAAAGCTATGCTAAAAAGCCGTTAGTTGCATATTTCTTTGCCACCGAAATAAAAAAAGACATGTATGTGAGGAGAATGGAGATAGTACAGAGTTGCTCGTACTAAATAAGAAAAATAGTCAAAAAATCTTATGTTATATGGGAAAAAGTGGCAACGCAGCTCTGTTAAACTGGCAAAGCTGTTCAGGCTGCTCTGTTAAACTGGCAAAGCCGTTCACGCCGCACTGTTAAATTGACAAAACAGTCGACAGATGGCGTTATTGCATGGGATGCGGAATACAAGATCCCTTTGTCTCATTCACCATTTTCTACAAACGCTAAAAAATATTCATTTAGGGAATTTCAACTCTTGTCAAGTTAGCAAATAAGTTACGCATCCCAAGGACCAACAAAAATAATCTACTCGTTAATGCAATCAAAATACCTGTCGCTAGGCTTGAAGCGTTACACCGTTAACAGGTAATCCTGCCTTATTGCTAAAATGATTTAGCAAAACTCTTCCTCTTTAATAAGACCAAATTATTCGGTAGCTTTTTTCACCCTAAGTAACAATTTTATCGTTAGATTTAACTGCCTTGTTAATTATATTATTATGTATCGGACAAGTAAGGCTAATCTAGAAATATATCTATAAAGATAGTTGATCATTCCCCAATGATTGGTCCGGATATGTCATTTTAACATTTAACAGTTTACATTTTAATTTCAATGGTTGAATCATAGTCATGGTGAAATCGGACGATTTGTAGTTATTCAGAAATCCGGTAGTACGTAGTGCGGTAAAATATATCAATATTAATACAACCTGAAAGAATCAAAAACAATATAATAGGAATAAAATAAAAAATAAGAACATTTGTTGAAATGTCACTTAAACATTTGAGAAAGAGGAAATCATCATTAGCTAACCCACGCGTAAATTGGTATGCGATGGGACACATTAAAACCACTTCCAATTGCTGTCTAGCATTTATAATTGTATAATTTTGGTTATTTTTAGGAAATAGTTTCAACGAGATGCAAGGCTTCAGTGTCACCTCCGCAAATAGTTTTAGAGTTTTGCGAATCGAGCGAATTGATGGATTTCCTCAAACCGGTTATTAGGCATGAAACGGCAATTCGACTTTTCGTCCGCTCACCGCTAAGCCAGGGATTCATTTTGTCTAATTTCTCAGAATCGACAATGTTGGGGAGCTGCGCCCATTGCCACAATTCTCCACATTCAGCTGCAGTAAATAATTTCAAAGCGGATTGAAAGCGGATTTCGGTTATTGGACTGTTGTGAGCACTTAGGTATGAAGCCGGATTACCCGGTTGCCGCAAATCCCAAACTGTTATGGAACCTTCTTCAGTCCCGGCTAATACAATGTGCGATTGGGTGGGGTGTGCAGCCAAAGAAGAAACATAGTTGCTGCGATTATCGTCTTCACAAGAAGTCATGAAAGCGGCTGTCGCCTCCATCGGAGACCGAACATCAAATATTCGTATAACTCCCATCCGATTCGCTGTTAATACTTCTTGAGGATTACAATATAGCACACACAACAAGGAACAGCTATCCGCTACACTGGAACGGCGAACCGTTAGAGAACTTCCACTGTCAACTATGTTCAATCGGCCATCTTCGCCAACGGATGCTACTTCCTTGCCACATACCGAAATTGCTGTGCATGGGGCTGAATTGCCATTGATGCTGTGTAATAATCCACTCTGAGCTATTTGCTGTAATATGTCTTCTTCAACACCACGTTTAATTTTGAATAAAGTGAGTTTGCCTTTAAAACGCATGCTTATCATTACACTATATTAATAGCTGCCAAAGATAATCTTACCGTCACTGCAACTCACAATTACAGTGTCTTCTGTCGCCATTTCCATACCCGTCACATCGCCTCCGACAAGATATTTACCGGTGCATTTTGGCACATACTCACTGTAAGTGTCACCCAGCATATTTTTCTGCAACCGCCACATCCTAACAAAAGATTTTGGCATATCCCAACTTCCACTTAAGAAACCATCACTCTCTTTTAAGTAATCGGGCAACCATCGAACTTTGGAAATCTTCTCCGAAACAAAAAAAGTACTTACTTTAGTATTAGACGACATGATTTGTATTTAATATGGAACAAAACATCACCGGCTATTTTTCGATGTTGTGGGCTTATTGTGAATTGATGTTTTTTTAGCAAGGGTTGCTAACATTTTTAATAGATATTTTTATATTCGTGTGCATTTTTGCTGTTTGCATCTCGTAATCCACGTAGCAAGAACTTATTTGTAGTCGCGGAAACACTTAACATCGTGAATGTTTGTGGCTATTTGTGCAGAAAAAAATTGGATAAAATTCTTTGAAAAAAATATTTTTTTTATTTATATATTTATCACAAAATTTAACAAAAACAATATCCTTACAAATGTGATGGCTTTAGCAATATTCTAAAAGTGATCTACTAACACATGCCTAATAAGGCACTATGTTAAAATTGATTGCAAAACGATAGAAAAATATGGAATTTTTGTATTTTTGCGTATGTACATGTGTAAGTACATTTATGTGAGTTGGTATAAATGAAGGGAAATAAGAAAAATGTAAAAGAAGTATTGGAAAAGTAATGCAAAAAAGTGTATATTTTTTTTCTAAAAATTCCACGAAAGAAATTACGAAAATATAGTAACGAAAAAATAAAAAAAAAATTTTAAATATGAGCAAAGACAGGCAAAAAAAAAAGTTACATTACGAAACAAGTGAAAACAAAATCATATATTTATTCATGTTATGAAAAGAAAATATATCTAGTGTTTCGAGGAGAAAAAGTGAAATCTTCTTTGATTGAAATAATAAAACTTGGAAAAAACCTATTAAGCTAAGAGGTGAAATGTGGGAAAGTCAAATGGAATAAGTAAAAGTTGAAAGTAGTAAGAGGAGCAGACCAAAAGTTTTCTTGGATTAAATTTACGGTAAGCTATAAAAATAAGAGATAAGAGAGTGAGGGAGAAAGAAAGAAGTGCATAAGTTAGTTTTGTTAATAATTTCTTATCAGGTGTGCTTTTGCTATTAAAATATTTGGTTTACATAGTACGTAAATATATCAATGGTTTCTTTTGGATGCTATTTTTTCAATTCCTTTAAACTTTCCTTATAATGATGCATACAAACTTATATTTATCTATCGTTAATTGAAGGACATCTCTATAGCTAGTAACAGCCTTAAATATGTTACTCGTTTTTCTTTACGATCTCTGTGTATTCATTTTCTCTGTCTCGATTTCATGTTATGTTAACGGCGGACGCGCCCATACATAAACATTTAGAATATTTTTGCAAAAGTCTTTAAAGGAATGCGATTTAAAAATACTGCGGCGTCGTCGTTGCGTTTTCACAGACGTTTACATTTTTATTAAAGATGATTAAAATATTTATTATGTTTCGCTGACAGAAAGAGAAATTATTTTTTAATTGCTTGAAGTGAATTTTCATTATATCCGCCACTAAATAGCAAGAAAGAAGAAAGAGTGTTTGGAAAATTATATTCTTTTGTTTAATAACCTTCCAAGATTACAAAATAAAACGAAGATCGCAGATTTCAAGAAATATTTTGTTCATATTCTTGACTCAGTTATTGCTATTTAATAGCTGTGAACGAATACTGGCTGGATTTAAATGAGCTTAATATCAAACTTTTAACCAAGAAAAATTGTTGACCAAAACTGATTAAAAACTGTAAGAGCAAATGCGAAATCAGCAAATTTAAGATTAACTTTCTTTCCTTAAGCAAACCTTTGCTTGCTTCATCACTATTTGAATATAAATCTCTTATAAAGAAGTAAGAATATTATAGTAGAGCAAGGCCGACTATTAGCTACCCTACGCCACTTCGCCTAATACAGTTATTCACTCGTTTTGGTAATGGTATACCAAAACCTATACATTGTTTTTATGCGAACGTATACTTTGCATGAAAGGCGGCATATTGTAGGAATCTTAGTAAGCTAGACATACTTGGTGGTTCGAATTTTTACGCCAGTTTAGTATGATGATCTGATTTTCCTCATGAAGCATTGAAAATTCAAACTTTTTGTTATATGAGGGTGGATTTTAAAAATATTTGCAGCTGGACCAAGGTATCGACACCAAACTAAAATGCTGAAATATCGAGAAATTTTGAAAATTGCCTTTTTTTCTATATAACAATTTTTCAAAACAACTTAATATAGGGAGTAGTCAAAAAATTGCACCGATTCAAACTATTTTAATGGTGTTCTTCTTTGGGCTAAAGCACACCCATATACAAAATTTTATTAAAATTTCTCAAAAATTATAACGTGTAGCCTGAACACAAATTTACATGGACAGACATCCGACGGACAGACGGACAGACAGGCTTACTATCGGTATAATAAAAGGCTACAAGTGGGTATAAAAGTAAAAGACAGAAAGGACACAGCAGATGGACAAACAGGCTTCGATATGATAAAACGGTCACATACATCCACACAAGTTTAACACACCATGTACCAGAAGCTGTGTACATTTTTTATTGCGTTACAGATAAAAAACATTTAAGAAATCTAATAATATCTCAACCATTAATTATTCGTTCATCTCATCTCGTTCCGAAGCAATTTCTCAATATGCCTCGCCGTGAAAATCTATGCCTTGTTTAGATGAATTAATTTCCATCGTTTTTAATTTTTTTTTTGAAGAACTACTTAGTTGACCGCGCGGATAGCACGGAATTTTGTGTTATTCGAATTGTTATCTATTGCTGGACAATTTTTGGGTGAATAATTGAGATTATCGACGTCACGAAGATGCTATTATCGTTGACACAGCTCATGTTTTAATTGCTTGGTCTACATTAACAGGAACACCATATAAGGTAATCATCACATAAGGAAAGTAAAATAGGTAAGAGTGAGTTATTGGCATAAATCAATGTTGACGACAAAATAGTAAGACTATAGTTTGTTTACCTTCTTGTTGACTCTAGCTCAACGAGCTATGGCATACTGAAAAATCATTTTGTTGTCTGACTTTAATTTTTAGTGTTATTTTTCTTGTACTAATTGCAGTTCGTTAGATTAGCGGATACAAAGTATGACCTTGAAAGCAAAAATATTCGGGACAAAGGGATCCATTTTCACAAGAGTAAACAAGTATCTTAAATTTGAATTAAGTTAACTTTTGTGTAGGCTGTTGTCGAAAATGGAAAGGAAATTGCGTGACTCTTACACTAGCGAAGTAACCAGAGGGCTAATCACGTATGAAAAATTTAGCTTTCGCTCCGGTATTCACAGCTGTTCGGCAAGAACGGTTCAATGCAATAGCGAAAGCTAACTTTCATTTCCGTAATTCGTCGACAGCTTCGTTAATACGTGTACAAGTAAATTCCTTTTGTGCATTACCTGCATTACCATTACCTATGATCTTTTGCCATTTATCGGTTACCTTGACTGAATCAATATATATGAATAGCCAAAATTGGAGAATATGCGGGATGCGGTAAAGCTTCCCAGCATAAATTGAAAATTATTTCCATGGTTGCTTTTGTTGGAAACAGACGGACGTATGCGAATTTCATGGTTATCAAATTAAAAATTCGGAAAACAATTTCTAACGATTTCGTAGCTTACTGCTTGCAAACGCGAAGCGAAATTTACGTCGTTCAAATATCAATATCTATGTTATCTATATCCGAAATGTCGGCTACGTTGCACGCGTTTTATGAAACAAGCAATTTTAACGGAGCAAATTTCGTTGAAAGTAACTAATACTACATCTTCAACTAGTTTCTTAGAGCTCTAGTATTAACACTCGAGCAATAGCTTTTAATTTTCAAAATTCCAAGTATTTGTACTAATTTTGTATATTTTTTCGCTTTTTTCGTCAACTATGAATGGAAAGGAATTAATTCAAATTCCCAATAAAACAATAAATTGAAGATGTCATTATGTCCATAAGGTGTTTTTGTTTATATTCATTCACCAATACTTTTGCTTCGTTCATTTTCGTCTTTTTTATTCTTCTTCTCTATACTAAGCTACACAAGCTCGTACATTAATGTATTACCCTTAACACAATGCTCTCTTTTGCTTTTGCGCCTTTTGTGTGTTTGCTCCATATACGTATGTAATCTATAAAAATTCCCGCAAAACATACGCTCACACTCAACAAAGATGAAACTATGCAAACGCTTTACGCTTTATGTTTGTGTATATGTATGTATGAGCACATAACACACACATCTATTTATAAATATATATATATATATATATATATATATATATATATATATATACATTACATATTTCTCCTATGGCAGCATATTTTGCAATCGTTGGTATTTATGTTCTGAAATTCTATTTTTAGTAGTGTACAACAACAAATCAAATAACATAAATGAGCACAAAAATCAGTAACAACAGTAATAGCAACAACAAAAACAAGAGAGATTTTTATGTTTTATGCTATTATAAGAGTAAAATGTGTGCATACCTTCCAACGGCAAACAAACAAATTGCGGGCCATGTGTTTATTTACTAGAGTAGCAAACACCTTGCTTGAGAGATCATTGATACATGATGTCTAACGTTTCGTTTGGGCTTTAAACTCGAAAAATGCTTATTACTTAATAGCGTTTTACATTCTCTGTATGCTTTTTAGATACTCAACTTGTGTTTTTCAGTTGTGACTGGATAAAACGGACGCTTCAACTTGTAACTTTACAGGTTTTTATGTCCACATTTGGAGAATGAGAAAGGCGGGTATTGTAAATTTGTCATTCTACTTGTAACATCAAGAAATATACTTATAAAAATTGTGCGTCGATGTAGCCCTGTCCATCTGGTGCTTGTTATATAATTCCAGATGATCGTAGAAACATCTATAGAAAATTGAAATTTAACTCAAGTGATAGAAGTTAAATTTGAATTTGAACATACTATGCTCACCCGTGGCGTGATAAATGAGAAATTGTCCCTAAAATTCAAAAGTATTTATTTATGCGGGACTCGACCCCTACATTAATGAGTGTCACCTTGGTCCTTAAGTTTTCGACATAAAATACCAAAAAGCCGACGTTGTTACCACTCTAAGCCTTACTTTTGATGACGTCCCTTATAAAAGATTGTGGAATCCGTTTCTTCTACACGCCTCAATATTTTTGCATTTATGTGTAGCCATATAAGATTTGTTTTCCATTATCCATCTTTTATTCTGAACTTGTTTGTCCTTCCGCTCTACTGTCCGTCTTGTATTTTAGTACTTGGTCGTCATGCCGTCATTTTGACTGCACCATATCGCATTGTCTTCGTAACTAAGGGCGTGCGTGCAAAATTTTAGCTTGGTCGAAATGTCGATCGATAGCTTTCCACTTGAATTCCCTCGTGGCGACCGCCATTTTGCGTATAGAAAACTATTTGTTCCTCAGTGCATTGCCATCCTAGTTAAAAGTGTGTGGAAAATTTCACCTTGGAAATATCGACTGGATTGGGGCAAATTAAGCAAATAAAATCTATTAAAAAAGTCAAAATAAATAAACCGTTAATGTTCTTTAATATTGGACGTGGGCGACTTTTTTGTGCAGGTACTCTAGCATCACTCATAAAATATACGCAGAAATTTTGATCGTAAGGTATGTGCTGGAAATTCGTACTAGAAGGTACATTTGAAGGAGCAACGTTCGGCCTCGTATTACCAACTTTATTAGCAGCAGTGAACATAAACATTGGATTCTAATGGCGATGTGAGGACGTGAACTTTTCCATCGATAGCTGCAAGAGCTTCGGGTTTCTATGTACTCCCCGAAAAAAAGGCAACGCATTTAACTTTACTTCAGAAAAAAAAAAGAAATAAAAAAAAAAAATAATCAAGAACGAACCGATTCGTCCACTAAACAATTTTTTCATAAAATTTTTTTCTCTTTTGAAAAAGTCATGAGAGGTTAATAAGAACAAATGGCGGATACACAAAGTTTTCCATTAAAAGCGATTGTTCAACATGATTTTTCCTGGACATGTGACACGCTTCAACCGGTTAACTGTTTTTGACGGGTATACTTTAGGTTATGGCGAGTATATTCGTCATAAGTAAGAAGCATTGACAATTTGCAGCTTAAATTGCATTTTTAGTAAAAACTCAAATATATTCATAAATTTAAGTAAATAAGTTGTTTCACTGCATTAGTAATTTTACGAGCCATTGTGAAAAAATCATCTTTGCGGATGCATTTCCTTACAAGGGAAAGTACAAATACTACTTAATAATATAATAAAATAATTAACTCAAATTTTTTGAATTTAATTAATTTGGTTTAATTTATTTTCTCGAACTGATTTTTACTGCTATGTAAATTTCTTCATTTCGAAGATAATACAAGTTTTGGTTGTATAAATCCACTTAGTAAAATTGCAAAATTTATGCTAAGTAAGTACATCCAACTCTTGTTTTACACGGTGATGCATTCCTTAAAAATCCGTGCACAAAAAGTTGTGTAAAAAATATATGTAACCTATGGTAAATTTAGGGATAGGTTCTACAACTTTGGAAAATGGTGTAAGATGAAAAAACTTCAAATATTTTCGTAAAAAAAGTAATGAAGAAATCCTTCATTAGAAATCCATTATGAAATGAAAGGGAAAATTCAGTCGATAAATACATGCACAAATTTGAATGGAAATTAAGAATAAAAACAAAATTTCCCAACTCCAACTAACACATGTTACTATGACATGTGTGGGCAAAAGCCAACTGACTTCTGATCACATTATTCCCTCAATTGCATTTTGTTGCTGTACACACAAGTTTCTGTGAGACACTGCTAAATTAGAATTATAAAAAAATTAGTTTTTGGATTCGTGCTGGAACAAAAACTTCTTGTAAATAAGTGCGTTTTCAAAATCTCGTGAATTAAATCAGTCGTTACTAGCTGAAATTAACCTTCGACTATTGCTATCATTTGTGTAAAAAATATATTGACGAACCGTGCTATTTCAAAACTGTGTAAAAAAGGACTGTATAAAAGAGTGGGTTGGTTATAAATAAATGTGAGTATTGAAATAAAAAGACAAAAGTTATTTTATTACAAACTAATTTCATTTCACATATACTCTACGTTTAACGAGTATATTCGTCATCGTTGAATTTTTGCGACGCATTTTCTATAGATATCGAACCAGTTTATTTGATTCTAAAAGTACACCACAACCACACAACCGAAAGGGTGTTTGCAAATATAGCTTACTGCGTTTGTACTGCACGGGGATGTATACGCATGAACTTCGAAGTTTACTTTTCGAGTTACTAGCAATCATTGTAAAGATTGTTAGCATGGCATATACTGACTGCCGCGTTAAAAGGTACAAGCATTATAATTTCAAAAGTGGAATCCGAAATATACGGCGCCCCTAAAAAGAGACTTCGCACGTTCAGGGGAAAAACAAAAGTAAGCGTAAATCAATTGACAGCAGGAAGCAATTTTTTTTTTGCTTTTTCAAACATGGGGGGATGTGGTTACACTCCTCTTTTGTTTGTTTCCTTGTTCATCGGAGGATATAAATATTTAAGTAAATGCAAATAAATGGAAAAAAACTTTAAACGCTTTTGTTTTAGCCGGTTAAAAAATGACAACATTACAAATGGACAGATAGATAGTCTCAAGCGACGAAGAGAATAAATGAGAGACAAACAGAGCAAAAGAGTGGAAATGTTATTCCCCCTTACTACTATTTAAAGCAAACAAACATAGCGTGTTTTATACCTTAACTAAATTATTAACAATAACATCAACCAGTTAACTTGAAATCTTGGTTAAGACATCACGTAAACGCTTTCGAGTGCTTGTAATATAAAAATTAAAAAACAAACGAAGCAAAACGTTAACGGTTAAAGGCTTAAAAGTAAATAAAATTTACGCTAGCGGAGCTTAGGCAAAAAAATAAAGTTCAAAAATATTAATATTAGTGAAGTTATTAAAGCAAATATATATACATATGCGAATAATTTGATTTTATTGTGATTTTCAACTGTTTGCTAATTTCTTTTTAAGTGTTTACGTTTAATTTTTTTATTTTTGTCGTTGGTTTGTTATTTATTGCATTAGTCATCGTCTACGTTTTGTCGCCTATTGGCTCACACAGATACATACGCATTAACACATACTAACTATTTTATTAAGATAACATGAAATAAAACTTTTTTCTTTTTAGTTTTCCCCTCCTAAAAAAAAAAAAAGAAAAAAAAAAGCAAACTATTAACACTATAGTCCGTAATAAAATGTTTTTTTCTCTCTTTTCTTATTTTTTTAATAAACATTTCATGGTCTGCGTATATTGAAAGTAAAGAAATGCGCCGCTTTTCATATACTTAGTGAAAGTAGTTTTTTTTTTTTTATTCACTGTTATGCTGTTACTTACGTTTTAATGTATTTTTGGTATGGTTGCATATATTATATTATACGCATAAACACACAGTACATTACACGTATATTTATGCTCACGCAAATATTTATGATTTTGTAGTTTTCTTTTTCTTTCTTTCTTCATCATGTTTATCGAGCTTGTTTTTCAAATAAAAAATATATTTCTACGCTAATGGAATCCAGCCAATCTTCTTTATGTACTTTAATAAGCTTACTACACCGCACCGCCTATACCGCACTAACAGCCCTGTGATAATGTACACAGCAATCACCCAAAACCTCACAAACTTTCACTGTTATAATCACTTATAAAATGTTTGTTATTACAACATTGCGATGTTGTCCTCAACCAAATTAATATGCGGTCTCTTAAAAAACCCTTCAATAAATTTGTACGTCATTGTTTTTGCACGCACGAATGAAACTTTTCAGCAGTCTTTCGAGCAGCAAAAACATGAATTTAATTAATTTCTTTGCAATTCGACTTAGGGACCGTTTCACTACGTTCGGTAATATAGATCTTTAATTTCTATTTTTATTTTTTTGGATGTTGCGGTTGAGTGGACTAAGGCAGTAAAAAGTTTATCTTTGTCTATCGGCTAAAAATTTCCAAATTTCACCAATTTCGGGATTTTTCTTTAAAATGTAAATAAAAAACAGCTGTTTTTTAAAAGAAAAAAAAAAGGTAAGATAAAGCTATTTGCTGTTGGGACAAAAGCAAGTTTTGCTGTAAGTCATTGATATTACAAGTTGTTAGATTTGGAGCCAAAATAAAATTTTTTTTCTTGCGGTTAGATTATAGCAAAAGCAATTGCTAAACCGAAAGAAAGTTTGTTTTCATTTTAAAATGTAATAAACAGTATGAGTCAGAAAATAAGTCACATAAAAATCCTAAGAGCGAATAAACACCTACGTAACGAAATAGACAATAGTTTACAGTTTTCATCACAGTTCTCTTTTTGATGAAAAGAGTGCTTCTTATTTTCATTTGGCAAATGTCTGATGTGCCTGCACCATACACTTTCTATCATTTCTCACTCTAATTGCCAGTAATTAAAAGTGAAATGAAAATATTTCTTGTCATCGTCTGGATTTTTTTTCTTTAACATTGATAGTGCCAAGTGTTTAATAAAATATAAATCCACCAGGTGTAAAACTGCTATCAACAAGTAAGAGAGTTAAGCACCTTGGCTGTCTGTTATGCGGCTACTCAATATTCTGAGTCTTTTGTAGTGCGTAGACTTGCTTTACTTTTTCCATTCAACTAAGAATATCTGTCTGATATGCTCAAAAGCAGATGGCTTGCACAAAGTGAATAGGCCAGCCAAACAAACTAACGTAAACTAATATATAGAATAACCGAGACGACCAAGCTGATTCTTTGATTATGCGTGTACTGAGGATTGAGGTGCTAAATAGAATTTAGTCAGGCTTCGAAAAGATGACACTTGAAGCTGTTTGGCAGATTGAATTCTTCAATATCATATTTTTGTGTTATAAGTAGCGTATAGCGTATAGTCATCAGTTACATTTTCTTGGTTACATGCGCTTTGCCTATGTAAAGTGCTGGACGTTTGCTTATATGAATCATTGAGGTTTCGAACCTTGTATTCTGCAAGAATCGATTTACTTCAAAGTTTGAAAATAGATGTACAACTCTTATCTACGAAGCGATAAACACTTTTAAAGAATTTTCGTGCAGAACTGGCCAATGGTGGTTTTCCCAAATTTTATCTTTTTCGAAATACTCGAACGAACGTCGAAGAAAGTTCGTAAAAACCAACACAAGAAAATTTTGCTGTTTTGCAGTCCATTTTCGTGCAGTGTTGGGAAGCGCGCGGAATTAAAGATATATTCTAAACTCCAACAAAATTTGGCTGTCTGTTCCTGGTGTGGTCTTTGAAAGTCGATTAGGAGATCACGTAGTTAATCTTTGAGGGTTTTTTCTCTTTTCCACTGTGAGGTGTCTTTTACAAGTTTATGAATACAGTGGCCGGAAGTGTCGAAAGAGAGAAGGTCGGTTATACTCTGAGGTTATACTCTGAGGAGAGTGAGGAGCATTTACTGCAGCTGCTATCATACGCCAAACGCAATTAAAATATGATCCATCACCCTAGAAATGTAGTATGCGGCGCTCCTTACCTACTACATTATGCGGTTGCCCCCGTTCCTAGCAATGTTCTTTTGAGACGCTGCTTACAGAGTACGTATGACTTAGTCTATGGACCAGCTATGTAACAAATGTCAGAAGCAACCAGTTATTTTAGAAATATCACATAAATTACTCACACAGATAGACAGTTTAGGGGACTGGAGTGCCATTCATATATTTTATATTCAATAGGAGCCTTGGGTACAGCTTCCATATTCTATGCATTGTTGTCAATTTTGATATAATTTTTTGTTGCATATCTACGGCAGCATATATTGCCAGCCTATAAAGTTTATGTTGTCTTCAAAATTCTTCTCCAAAAGTAAATTTTCTAGAAACGTGAACTCTCCCATAATTGACAAGTTAAAAAAAAAAAAAATGGAAGATCGTTATGAAAATGCAATCTAATAAGAAAAAAATTAAAAAACGCCTTATCTCCTATTGGTAGAGTTTGGATAGCTTGCAGCAGTTGCTTGCAGTTTAAAGCATCGAAAGAAACGCGAACAAGCATAGCAAGCATTAAGACGCAAACGCTAAGGAAGCGAATCTTAAGCGAGATCCCATTATACGACCATGCAAAGCGTTCAATGCTTGCAGATGGAATATATCTAGCGATAAAAATGTAGACTACTTTCGCAATTTTCAACTTAAATTAAGTCATAAAAATTATTTCAAAAGAATAAAAAAATCTTTTAATTAGAAGTCTACCTTTCTTTTTGGCTTTATATTAACATTTCCCACTTAATATAAAAGCTTAATGATTGTAGATTTTTTTTAACAACAACAAAAAAATTGTTCACACACAACACAATCTTATTAAGTAAGTCACTCAGTCGGTAGAAAAAAGAAAACGATGAAAACAAAGACAGTTTGCGTTTAAGTCACTATTCCATGTATGTAGTACGAACATTATTCATTGTAACTGAATTTGAAATTAGCCTTCTTTATGTACATATACATATATATACATATATATTGTATGTATATTTGTGTATGTGTACAAATGCATACATGTTTTGATGAAAAGCGCAACAATAACAACTAACCACATTAAGGCATATTCACACTTAGTCTTGTATATACATTAACACATATACTTATATACATATTAGTTTATTTCAGTCTTTATACAGTTTAACCTAAACTGGAGCACACCTCACTCACTCACCGAACACTGCTGCACAATAACAAAACAGCAACAGTTTGTCATAACACCCAGTTCCTTTTATTTATTTATTTAATTAAGAAATAAAGAAATAAACCAAAAAAAGAAAACAGTTACTTTTTAGCTTTTATTTATTTTTTCTTTCTTCTTTTTTTTTCTTTCTTGTAATCGCTACTGAAGAATGCTTGATTGTAACCTGTCATCATACAAATTTTGTTATCCCATTTGTAACATCATAAAATAGATGAATAGGTAATCTGAACAAGGATATATGTATATCCTTGACTGAGAAGAGCAATCACAAGCGATTTAACAATGGTTATCTCTCCGTCCGTCTGTGTATATCTTAGAAGAGTAAAAAAGGTAGAAAAAATTGAGGAAGGATCTGCCCTATCCACCGTTAGTCGATATGCAGAGGCAAACTTACAAAACTAAGGCAATCTTGAAAAAACCAAAATTCCAAAACAATACTTTAATCCAAAACAATGTTTAAAGTGTAAACGGCTATCAGAGGCTTTTCCTTTTTACTGCTTAACCGACTTGCAGCGATTAGATTTAAAAATGGCTGGTAGTTGAAGTAGTCTCTTGAGTAAGTCTTAAGAGAGAAAATTGAATTGAAATTTGACGGAGTAGAAATGCCGAATTAAGCTTGCGATTTAAAAAGATCTTAATTCCCCAAAGTATTTTCAGTTCAACTTTATTAAAAGAAATATATACTCTACTCGTTAGTACATTGGTGTAAATGCTAGTATGTCTCAAGATACAAAACTGAAAGTTGACTGATTTCTGTAAATCCTACAAAGTTGTAAGCACAGATGGTGTTGGGAGTAAGTTGAGGACATCTTGGTATGACATAACTACAAGATTTGCCTGCATAAGGGAGCAAATATATATATCAAGCTAACTGTATAGCTTGCAGAGCGAAGCTAAAGTAGAAGTGTGTAAAAAAAAAAATACAACTTGAAAAAAAAACAACATGCGTCTTTAGACTACATTGCATTCTTCATTCATCATGCATTCAGATTTGACACCAGAATCCATTTTCCACATTATTCCTAAATTTCCGGACGGATCTTTGAAATGAAGCAGTTTTTTGCAATGCGTGAGAATAAATGAAATACACGAGGAAGCAGATGTTCTGCACAAAGCTCTCTGCAGTCTCTATTAATAGTTGATAATTTTTTCCTTTGAATTGTCGTCTTTTGCAGAGTTTGCATATCCTATGGATGACTAATCACTTAAGTAAAACGATACTATCGTTATTTTAGCGGTTTGGAGAAAAACCTTTATGCAATCAAAAAAACTAAATTCTGAAAATTCACTTCCCTGCGAGTTGAGCATACAAATTCAGTTTGGACTCTATAGTTTCCATACCTTACATCCGTTGTGTTACAAGGTTCTATGAAGTTTGTTGTGCAGCAGTACACAACACGAAGAAGAACTTGGGATTAACACACCTTTTATTGTCTGTCTGTCTATCCGCCTGATCCCTGTCTATGTATTTTGGTCAAATTTCAAATCGCAGCTTTTGAAATGTCTTGATTATCTTTGGTGCATAGACGTGTTTTGGTTCAAACACGAACTCTATTGAAAATGTTTCGGATCGGAACACTTTTTCGACCGTTTGCAATATAACGCCTTATGTTGAAAAATCGTTATATGCATAAGTTGATTAAGCAAAGTGGTGTATAGGCTATTTAATGGTAATCCGTTGCCCACTATAATAATTTCACTTACTTGGTAAAAAGATAGTCGTATCTAGTTCTTTTTTTTAATTCTTCCCCTGAAGAGGCTCGCAGTCTTAGACATTTCGATCAAGGCAATCGTGTTTTGCTGATAATCATTATTTTGTACACTAAAAATCATCAAAGAACATGAGCGTGGCTACTTGTATAGGGCCTTAACTCCTCAAAAATACCTTTGAAATCAATCACTTAAGGCCTTAAGGTTGGACTGTGTGGGATGGAAGAGTATTGCTGCTACCTATATAAGGACGTATCAACTTACCTTAAATTTGTCTTATGGTCCTGCTCACAGCGCACAATACTTGTATCTAAGGCGAGACTGATAACTTTTTACAAACTTTCTGATATGAGGCTTATTTAAAATTGCTTGGAATTCTTATGTATATCTTATCTACTTCCTTATAGACCATTACCTTCATTTCATATTCATTAAGGTGATAACAAAAAACGTTTTCAATAACACGGCCTTTACGGACGGGGCAATATCGGTACTTATCCCGCAATCGCGTAAGTCCTCAAATGGTTTGCCGGAAAAACTATGTTTATCAGATAAAAATTTTCCCGCGTTCAAGTTTACAGAAATATTATTGTTGCTCTCTATCAGACTCTAATCGCAAGAAAAAAATGCAGGTGGCGGGTATCTAAGATTCGCTTTAAATCTTAAATAATGGTTTTCTAGCTTCATTTTTGTTACCATTCCTTGACTTGACTTTCCTTTATTGCTAGTAATAATAAGTTGGTTAATGGGTTGCATTCAAGTGGATAATATTGAAAAAAATTAGGAAATGTGCAATAAATGCGATATAAATTAAAAACAAGTTTTCGAATTCGAATTCGAATTTTTTTTTTTTTTTATTGTTTTGCAATAAAAATTATGAAATTTTTTTTCTTTTTATTTATTTAAAAAAAACAATAAGAGAAAATATAAGCAAACAGTTGTTGTTGGTGTTGATTTCTTTTCAAGGAAAATGTTTAACACTGAACTTGATTTGAATATTTAACGGTAAAAATTCAAGAGAGAAAGATAAATAAAAATTTAAATATGTTTTATTATAAGAAAACATGGTGACAACAATTAAAATAACTTGTGATGGTGTATTCATCCAAAGCAATTCATATTTAAACACACCAGCCGCAGCAACCACAACGTCAACAGTTGGTGGTGAAACATCGAATGTAACATCAACAACAACCATTACCGAAACTGCAACCAAGAACGTTAGTGGTCGTAGAAAAGCTTTGGCTAAACATACGGACAACTGTAAAGAAGAAGAAGAAACAGATAATGGTGATGATGATGATGATGATGATGATGATGATAAGAAACTGAAACATTCTTATGAAAGTGCTATAAATAGTTCGTCCAAGAAATTTGTGAACACAAATCGTGTTGTTAATAGGGTGCCGGCATCCAATAAAACGGATACTCGTAGGCGTTATTATTTCGGTAGTAATAATATTTATTGGTGCAAACAATCTTGCACTGGCCTAAATGCCTATAAGAGTGATGTGCCTTCGAAAAGGAATCATCAAACAAACCTAATGCGCAGTGCCAGTTCTGTTACACATAAAGAATTGCAAAATACGAATTATAAGTCAGCTGCAAGTCGTAGACGTTACAATAAGCTAACTAACTATAATAGCTTTATGCCAATAAGTCAAAAAAAATCTAATCCACTTAAAGAATTCTATCTTATCGATAGATATACCTCAGTACCACCTAATACTAATCTTAAATTAGGAACGAACACATTACCGGATAATTCGAAAAGTGTACCCAGCTCATCAACCTTGTTCTTCGATTCCGGTATCTATGTGAATACCAGCTACAAAAGTAATCTAAAATCGACGACAAGTGATAAAAAATTTTTAAGTTTCCTAAGATCCGCTCGTAAATTATATCGAAATAGTTCACATGAAATAAAATTGACTGATAAAGTGGTAGAGGATACTACCGATTCGGTATTAAATAATAACAATAGCAATAACAAATCTTTGCCAAATAAAATTTCTCAGCAAAGTGATATAAAGAAGGATGATGTAAAAACCAAAGGTACATACATTTTCGGTGGTAATGGATGTCAAAGTGCTTTGAATAGCGTTAGCTCATCATCGACAAAGAACGACTTGAATGAGATCCCGTCCGGTTAGTATACTCTATTAAGGAGAATAATTTTAACATCTTCGCGGACAATACAAATATTGACAGGAAATTTTTTTTTAAATTAGTTGTTGTATCGAAAATCGGATTAATGGCAATTACATTAGGTGGAATCATTTTAACCGTTATAGTACCGTGTCCAATAAGTAAGACCAACATGCGCAGATGCGCATGGCGCAGGTATATCGAATATCAGAAATACTTTTTTGTAAATTGTGACAGACATCTGTGACATTTGCTTCATTTACTTGGTTTCATATGACACAAGACGTATGTTTTCCCAATGCTTAGTATGGGTCGGTGCAACAATGTTTTCCAACTATCAAGCTCCCATGAAACGCATTGTTGCGGGAGTTGAGACATACGACCCTGAAAACAATCGATCAATCGAGCGGGTATCAGGCAAAAGGTAAGCCAAGATCGAAAAACCCCGCCAAAGTCGCTCAAATATGAATTTAATGTTAACAGGTTTCGTCGATTATCGTTGTGTTGTCCACTACGAATTCTTTCTGCCCGGCCGGCCAAACTGTTGGCAAAGAATGTTCCCCGCGCGGTATGCGTCGTTTACGTGAAGTTATTTGCAAAAAGAGTCCGACATTGTGAATAGAGAATTCAAAGTTAAATTGGTCTTACTGTTTGGACATAGCAGTATATAGCGAACGCTATAGCATTTGCGTCATTTTGCATCACATTTTTCAATTGGGATGACGTAAATGACAAAGCATTCATATAACTGAAAACATGAGAAGAAAAAGAAGGGACAATGAGAAAATTCGCTCTCTCTCCTGTGTACAGAAATCGACGAAATTAAAGGCATATTAAGTAAATTTTCAAGTAGATAGAGAAAAAACAAAATATTGTGCAAAGATCTAAAGAATGAGTTAGATAGAGTCGATAGTGCATAATTAAAAAACCGCTCATACAAAATTAAATGAAAAATAATTGACTTCAAAATTGAAATACTATGGCATTTACGTCACTTTGCATCTTTGCAATGAAAACAGATGCTATAACATTCTGCGAACGTGTTAATATATTATATCCGATTAAGATCGACTATTAAGTAGGCGATGAATCTACTGTGCGAATCATGGATTAGAAATTTAATAAAAACTAGAAACAAATTGTGCATATCAGAATTCTATCTATCGACATAACGAGTTTCGCCGACAAAATGAAAATTCTATCTTTATTATCATATGAAACGTAGCCTTATATAGTAGAGAGCCCAAGAAAGAAATCAATATGCTCTAAATTTAACTCACTAAATTGATGCCCCGATTCACTAGCTGAGATTACAAATTAGACATTGTTGGCGTACAAAGGTTAGTTGTTTGTATAAATATGTTCACATTTGACGAGGGTCGAAAATAATATCATTCCTTTTAAAATTGCTCGTAAAAATGGCTCAATCCAAGGTTGTACACAAAAATAAATGAACCTATATCAGACAGACGGATGGACAAAGTTAGAGTGATTCAGAAGGCCTCCTGATCAGTTTGATATAGTAAAAGGTAAGTTTATCTAAAGTCCCCCTGAATGTAGCAGATGCAACCGCTCAAATCTGTTACACCCATAAGGGGCGATGGCTATAAAAATTTATATTCGTTTCAAGCCGAAATTTCTATGATTGGAACATTTCGGAAAAATGAAACAAGTAAAAAGAAGAATGTAGTGTGTTCAGCTCCGTCATTGAAAATTCTACGCCACCCTACAGTTATTCACGTAATGATTTTTCTCAAGCTCTTGTACGTTGCATACATCCGAATAAACTAAATATACCCTTGTACTACAAGTGGTGTAGGGTATAAAAATAACACATAACATATTTAGGCACTTACTAACGGTCTAACGGACTAACGGTCAGGTTTGTATGGCTGGAATGTAGACGGAAAGTTGCTGCCAAACTTCGTTTCTGCCAGCAGCGTTTCTGGTTATGCTTGCCTGGCGTATTGATTGAACATTGTTTGTTTATTCTTGTGCTCCTATGCATTTGTTTCGCTTTGAAGCTTTGCACTTTTCTTTTCAAGGGTGGAACAGCCTAAAAAGAACCGCTATTTTTTCACAATTTTTTTTGGGATCGAACGAAACGTAATAGTCAGTAGCCAAATAGCCAAAGCTATTCTTGCAGGACATCTTTAATATGGAGGGCCCTGGGCTTCAGGGATTGGTTATTGCAGAATTGAATAACTACATACTACACTTCAGCTTATTATTTTGAATATGTTGCCAAAAAAACCCCGGGGGAAATAAGTAAGACAATTATATTCGACCGTGACCGAATCGGTTATACCCATTATCGTTATCTTAAAAAAGAAAAAGAAGTAAACATATACTATAGTAATGTGTGGGTGCAGTTGATCTTTTCTCTTTTCAACATAAAAGTTTTGTCGCATAGGCATGTAGGCGTTATAGGCGTGTCCTATGAAAAGTCTATCTCACTTCAAATTCTTTTGCGAATTTGTTGGCGATACGTTCATTTTCGCTCATGAGAGAATGTTACACAGTTGGACAGGCGGACACGTGGGCAGACGAACGGACTGACGTGCTTAGGTGCATTCCAAATTTGCGCCTGGCGAAGGATTTATATACTCGCTTGCTACTGCGCATAATAAAAGTATTGAAACAAAATTAAATTTTGATACCCTATAATATTGGGTACGTGTAGGCAATTTTTGCCATTCTTTTACAAATCATCCACAGAATATACGGTCAAATTTTTGTAGATTTATATGTTATAGTTGATGAGCAATGGGCAAAATAACGATTTTTTATTCTTCTTCAAAAATAGAGGTGTTCTCAGTTATGTGCTAGTGTGCGTCCTATTCCCAATACGGCTATTTTTAATACCAGCCTGCGTGCAAGAACTTCCAATATTTCTACCAAATTTTAAGTCGATAGATTCATTTTTGTTTACAACAGACAATACAAAAGACGGACAATCGGTCAGACGGACATGCTTAAATTGATTCAGAGTTCGACGCCGGTCAAGGATGTATACTTTACGGTATTTGTGAAGTTTCCTTCTAGACGTTGCAAAAAAAATGATTATACCCTTCATCCTTCGATGATGAGTATGAAAATTACCATTGATGAAATTGATTTATGGTGCACTTTGAAAATTCTTCTTCCGAGAAACACGTTCTCAAAGTCTTGCAATGTGTTCCATACACATTTTTCTATTGCATTAGGTATTTGCAAGCAGATTGATAATTTTTTCAATTGGAACTAGGCTTTTATTGAGGAACATTTGTGCAATGTGTATTAAGCAAAATATTTCCTATAATTTTGTGTAACTTTTTCCCATCTTTCTGGTAACATGGCAGTACAGAGTCCGAAGAACGATATTGGTTTCGCAGTGGTTCCAATCATCGACCCATTTTCGCGCTTTTTCAACTTTGCGGAAACGTGTGCCAACCAAACCAAGTCAGAAAAAACTAAGGGAAGAGAAAGAAAGATATAAGGAGGTGGTGGTCGCAGCATAGTGGATGTGTCCCGAATCGATAAGTGTTATGCGTTTATTGACCGAGCACGCGCTACAGCTACAACTAAAGTAAACTCTGCGGCACTGAGACTTGAACCAGCGTATACTAACTTGGTAGTCGCCACTCTTACCTACTCGCCTACTTATCTATCGCCTATATATCTATGTTGTGTGCACATTTCTTTTCCTAACTACGTTGGCAGCAATAGACGCTTTTATGACGACATTAACTTTTGAAAGCTCACTTTACGAAGTATATCTAATAATTTTCCATCTAGTAATCTTTTTTTATAAAACTCTTGACGTCTACTCATTTGTTTAAGAGTCAAAGGCTGAAACAGTTGACATTTGCTTCGATTTCACAAATCGTTTGTGCTTATAAACGAACTCGACTACTTCGCAATGGCAGATAATGACAATTCGATGAAGGAATTTCGTGTACTATTTAAATAAATGTGTTCGCGTTTTTATTTCGGATCCCGAACAATGGTAATTTTCTTTTATTTTGGTTTGCTTTAAAAATCATTCTCGAAATGACCATACAAATAATATAAAAACGCCCCGATTCTGTGTACTAAAGCATATCGACGACATCAGCATCAAAAGCAGCCTGAATGGAAGGATAAATGTATGGACAGAAATTTTTTTTTTTTAAATTTACGAAAAATCAAAAATCGCTGTATGACGTGTCCTCATATATAATTATTTGGTTCAAACTTAGGTCAGCTTGAAAACAATATATCTCTGATCAATTAAATTTTATCATGGATCCTTCAACCACTTCGGTGCCTGGATTAGTTTAATTTTTGAATTAAATTGAAAAAGATATCTAACCAATCTTTCATAGGGATTGGGACTTGAAGGTAAAGCTTTTATGTACTAAATTATGTATTAAATTATACGCTGAATAAATGATGCGGTACATGTATATATATATACATATACATATATATATACATATACATATATATATACATATATATATATATATGTATACACATATATATCCAACTGCTCCACTGCAGTTAAAAGCTTGTTTTCGATATATATGAAGTTACTTCGGAGAATCGTAAGCGACTATAAAAGAACAATTCATTTTGAGGCTCAAGATATGTCTGGAGATTTAATAAAAAAAATTCTTCACTAATCATGTTGTACAGTATATAGAATTTTACCAACGAAAGGTACAGTCTATCAAGTATATCTAGGTGAAGCTGAAAAATCTAAAACTTTTCATTTTTTTAAATTCGAATTTTACTTAATCGATGATCGGTCTGCGTCAGATGATGAAATATTTTTTGAACTCACATTACTTTAAAGGGCGTCGTCTTTGAGAGATAGCCATTACTAAGGTGCTTGACAAACTTATGGAGAAAACTGTTATTGAAAGTCTAGCTAATTTTGCTCCTTCTTCCATTTTTTCATACCTTTGAGAATGTGACTGTGCGCTATGATGCTGCTGATGAACCGAACGGAACACCGCTTTCTTAAATAACGGACTTTGCCATTTAATTTATTAGATGCAATTAGTTTTTATTCAATGATCTCTTTTCTATTATATTTTATTTTCAATTGAAGTTATTTTAACGCAACCACATACATTTGCATTTAGCGACGACGACGACGACGACGACGACGCTGAATCTTTCATCGATTTTGCGCTGAGTTTCGCTTGCGGTGGCTGATAGTGCGACGATTACGGTTAGTTCCGCCTGCAGATCTTCTTCGCTGAATTTGCTTACGACCTCTGGATGGAGCTGAGGATGACGACGGTGACGGGGATGGTGGTGATCGAGATGGCTATGGAGACGCGGGCGGAGATGGATATAAAGGATTTGATTTTGAATTTACTTTTATATCTTACTTGCACTTGCCTTCAGTAGTCATCTCAACTTCAATGCGATTATTTATTGCGCCGCTGTTGTAACTTTGACAACTCAAACTCTCGCTGTTCATTGCTTCGTCATGATAAATACGATTATTTAAATTCTGGTCCAAATTAGAAGGCTTCACAAGATACAAATTATTGTTGTGCTGATGTTCATTACACACAACTTGCTTATTCGTGTTATCCGAAGCATTAATTAAAGCAGGTAAAGTGTAATGAGTTTTATCGCATTGAATAATGAATCCAAGATCTACGCCGCAGCGCCGCTAGAAGGTAACTTGTAACCTACGGATGAGCGAAATACTTGAAGAGGTCCTTCACACTTGCCAGACCAACGATATCGTTTAAAGCATCTAATAACTTTTCATTAAAAAAAAAATTTTTTTTTCCCTTATAGTCAACGTTTGTGTTCAAAAATGAAAAAGTAACCATTTCATTACAAACAATATATGATATGAAAAAAGTAATCGATGTGATGAAAAATGTTTTAAAATTTATTTATTAGCACAGTAGTGTTGTAGCGACGAGTGTTGCTTTTAATGCTATTATTTAGTTATTCCATTCAATTAATAATCAATAGTTTCGGAGGGGCATGGACGAACGTAGATACAGCCAGATGAACATAACCTAAAAGTTGCGGATATTACAAACCAAAGGACAAATTTATTTCGCTACTTTCGTTCGGTGGTGGGAAAATATGTCAACTGCGCATACATGATAAGATGAAATTATCCGATGAATAATTTTATCTTGAATTATGAAGTGAATCCAGAAAACTTTTATATTTACTGTTACAACTTTATATGGCGTTTTATACCCACTGCAGAAACACATGTCTGAGAGGTTTTACGTGGATACACTACCATGTCGGTCTAATCTAACGGTGCTCAGTGACGCATGGGTTAATTTAGCGTTACCGGCGCCCTCCAGAGTGTTAGACAATCCCTATAAGTTAGGAGCCTAAACTACACTGGAGAATCCAGATATGTTTATTGTGTATGGCTCAATAAACCCACTTGAGGCCTATCATCATCTCTAATTATTCGCTTTTGGAATGATAGACGCCACAACCACCGCGATACCCCCCGAAGGGCCGTACCCAGCAGTCAAGACTCACACATTGGTGAACTGCTGCGTTCAAAATGGGGACTGGACGTACATGCTTCCACCGCAATTTCACCTCTACCCACAGGCCTTTAGCCTTACTTTACGCGACATATTCACCCTTGCCTTCGGATTAACCACACAATCCCGGCTAGCCAGAACCGGACTACTCTTTTTCAAGATATATCAGCATCGGGCGTTACGTCTGACATGGCGGGCGATACCATTCTCTTAACTATTACTATATCGACGTATTTTTACGTAATCAGTTACCAGCTGGTTTTGGTTAGAATTTATTTCATATCAATACCTTATGAGAAAAGACTGTTTCTTCCAGTGAAACCCTAAGCTATGTTTTCAGAAAACTTATCGCCAAGTTCGCCAGAGATCACCACGAGGAGGTGAGACTTTCGGCACATCTATGCTCCCCCAAAAGCACAGTTTATCACCCCCCACTGGAGAAACATACAGAAGTTATTATTCAACGCATAAATGAGCATTAAATTCTTCCTTGACATGCTGATGTTCATTCGTTGGTCCTATTGTTGTCCGCCGTCCATTATTGAAATGTTCACGATCGGAAACATTTACAA
>KK499963.1:279969-333886 GCA_000688715.1 Glossina pallidipes
TTCCATTGTCCTCTTTTCATAAGGAGCGTGTCCTACCACCTCACGCACCAAATCGCGCATAAACTTAGTATGACGAGTTTGAATAGTTTTCAAACGAGAACCACGTAAACCTTTGACTTTCTTGTCGCCAGTATATTTTACATTCTTCACCTTTGTTATTTTGTTTCCCTTATTGAGACCGATGCAGAGTCCATATCGTACGGACGTTTTGACTTCGCAATTGTCAGAGGCGGAAAGAAATTTTTATTGAGTAAAAAAGTCAAAATCAATAAACAGCCAATAAAATACCAAACATTAAGTCCACCTAGTTGATCTGTCTTAAATTTGTACCGCCTTGCCAGATTTAGCTTGCTGTTGAATTTGATATCTGCATTTTATTAAAGAAAAATTTTAAAACCAGCTTTAGAGCTTTAGACTAAAAAATTGATAATTTTGAGGAAAACACTTTTGAGAAGGAGTTTTACCAGGTGTGACCTTTCACCGCGGCAGATGAATTCGCAAATAACTGTCAAATTTGCGCTAATCAAGAATGAATATATTGACTTAATAAAGTGTCCGTTGCATACTTTTAAGCGTTAAAAAAATCAAAAAACTCTAACATAGTCCTACGGTGGTGTTAAAATTTGTTTACTACGTTGTGTAATTAATTAATTTAAAGAATTAGAATAATTCAAATTTTGGAAATGGGGGCAAATGCTGTTGGGGTCGATACTACACACCCGCCTGATTTGATACGCGGTCGTCGTGCTAGCTTTAATTCTCATTACCTTGCTTGACCATAACTTGTATTGGAAAAAGAAGGTGAAAGGGTGCAGCTGCAGGGTTTTCGTGTCTATAGGAATTTGGCAGGGGGGGTGTGCGCAGTGTGTGGGGTTTGTTTTGTTGGTGCTCCGCTCAAGAAATTTCCGTCCGTTGAATTCTCGACGTAATACATATATTTTTATTTTTACTGGACTTGCTTTTGATTTTAAAATCTTACTTACGTATAATTTGAAAATTACTTCATTTAAATTTTTTTTTGTTTGAAAAAATGTTAGAAAACTTGAAATGCTTTCTTGGGATCGTTATTATAATCGCTAACTGTCAGTGTGTTTTAACCCAAGAATGCGTGGACGATTTAAATAAATTTCAAAGGGATTCCCGCTTGGCAAGACGTTTCGTTGGGATGTAGTGCCACGAAAGAGATTGTGATCGTACACTAACAAATTTAGGACTTACATTATCAAAAGATGCAGTCTTAACGAGCCAACAGGTTAAGAAAGGCGAACGTTGGACTTGTTATGTAAAATATGGTGATGTAGATGGTCCGATTTCAAGAACTGGTAATGTACCTAATATGATAAAATCACGGGGGATCCGAACATATAAAAGCGGGCCTTTTCAGTCGCCCGCATTTACACCACATGCATACATTTTGCTAGAAGAGGAAGTCAAGCTGAATACTAC
Source organism: Glossina pallidipes (assembly GCA_000688715.1). NCBI lineage: Eukaryota > Metazoa > Arthropoda > Insecta > Diptera > Glossinidae > Glossina > Glossina pallidipes. The sequence continues at coordinate 281,416 of KK499963.1, forward strand.
ATCCGCATGGCCTATTCCATATACTTATTGTCACAATGAAAGTAACTGTGTAGTTGTTGGTGGAGATAAACTCGATCGATCGAGCAAAATAGTTGAGAGGGAAGTTTGCGAATCAGCGTACCCGAATTTAGATGTACTCGCATTAGAGGAAGGTATACGTTTATTTCCTGGCGGGGCGCAAGCAGTGAAACTGGCTAAGGAACTTCCCCAACAAGATGACCAATGTGTGGTGGGCACTTTTAAACCACGCTGGATGTTACTTGCAGTTACCATAATCGATCATAATGAATGTCGTAAGAAAATAAAAAATCTGCATGAAGATCATGTATGTATACGTCACAACTTTCCAGTCACGTTCGATGAGTTAGAAGGCGGCAATCCAATAATTTGCGATGGTGTGCTTTCCGCAATTACAACAAAATGTGATTGTGAGAGAAACGAATTTCATCCGGCTACACCAATATACACATTTCTTCCGTGGATACTAATACGCATTGGCGAACGAGGCTTTTCATCTAGGGATAAACTAGGGATTTTTTTGCTATTATTACTTATAAATTCGAGCGTAAAATATGTTAATACATTTTTGGGAAAAAACTGAAAGAGAAACAACTCCGCAGCTCTATAACAATAGGAGTAAAAATTAAAATATCAGATCTCGGATAAGTTAGATAAATACTTTTGGCTAACGCTTAAATCTTTTAATGCGATCATAGTAAATTCATGTTCTTCATAAGTCTTAAAATCTACAGCAACGTATAGGAAAATTTATTTCACGTATTCTCCCTTTATTTGAAATCGAGTATGTTTTTTAAATGCTTGCTGCATTTTTGTTTGTATATTTGTACTCATTTTGAAAATATAATTTTGAAAATAAAGAAATACGCTTCCGAACGTCTATTGAGGCAAATTGTAAAAAGTCTTCAGTTCAGTTTCTTACATCTTATACCACTCAAGACCACTATATACCCTTCGATCCAGAGTATATTAAATTTGTGTAAATGTACGTAGCGCGCGTAACGGCTTTTATTATACGGATGTAAGCCTGTCAGTCCGTCTGTCTGTCTGTCTTATGTCTGTCCATGTAAATTTGCGTTCAAGCCATAGGTCCCACTTTGTGAGATATTCCGATAAAACTTAATACATTTACGTGCTTTGGCCCAAAGACGAATGCTATTTTCAAAACGCTTTATGTAGAAAAAAATTGAAATTTTAAAAATTTTATGACAAAACTCGCTCTGTAGTAATAATTCGACATTCTAAATTGTCATAGAAAATTTAGTTAACCTGGGGCAATTTTTGAAATCCTCTCTCATACCTCCTCGAATCTTAATGCAGTGAAAAGATGTAATTTTTTCGTATTTATGGTGAAAATTAATTCATAATAGTAAATTGACATAGAAGTCAATCTTGCCGAGTTTGAACTAGGTAGGTCTATTTTTTGGTTACCACTGCATATAAGAATTTCTCCAATATGCGGATTTTCACGGAAAATAATGTGCAAGTTTCAATGTATTATTAGCAAAAGAGCGAATAACTGTGCAAAGTAGTGTAGAATATCTACTGCTCGGCCTTGTTCGACCATAATATTCTTATTTATTTTAAAATAACATTACGACTTAAGAAACATACGCATATTAATAATATGCCGCAGTCATGATAAAGCGCTATTTAAGCACTCACTGATGATTGTATAGTCGGGAGATTTGCTTGAAGAACGCTTGAAGTGCTCGTTCAAGGTTTTAAAATAGAAATACTCTAAAGGGATAATTTAGAAAAACGAAGAAGAACTCAATCTTCTTTTTGATTCTATGTGAACCATGGATTAATTTTGTTTTGTTTTCATCGTAAAACAGACGGAAGTTTTCCCCTTTGCTTGTCACTCAAATACTTGTACATAAGAGGTGCACAATTGAAAAGGATAATACAACTGCTTAGGGTCAACTAAAACTGTTAAAACCGCTGCTTCTACGCACACATTTCATTTGTATGTATGCCTAGAAGGCAAGAATTCACGGTTTATCGGGCCTATCGCAGGAATTTTCGTTTGAATTATTTTGATACTTCCATTATCGGGCATATCCCGCAACAAAAACTAACCATTTACACTTTGTCCTGCAAGAAACTTCTGATTTTTCTAACCCAAGTGGGGCGAAGAAAGCTGAAGAAAGCTGTCGAGTTTTATAACTTTCCCTAATATTAGTTCTTTTATGCGAACCCATTTTGTCTTACTGCGTTCCGTACTCAATTATATTTCACGTAACAAATCCATAATTTATTTATCCTAAGAGGGCAGGACGCCTATATTAAGTATTAAGCCTTTCAACAATATAACTGCAAAAGTTGTTATTCTATTTCATAATCCAATTTAACTAAATTTTAGAATTAAGTTTTGAAACCTAATTAAATTATTAATGCACAATGCCAACAAGGAAGGAAAACTTTATTTTTACAAACAAATTTATTACATTTTTCAAACAAAAAATAACAACAACAAACAAAAAAAAAACTAAAACAACTAAGAGTGCTGTAGTCGGTCAAAGCTGACCATTACATAGCTTACATCACATTGCTTAATTAATAGCACAAAAAAAATCATAGATTATTTGTACGCAGATCCATAATTTTCATGAAAGTCCTCATGGTGGAGGCCACCAAGCTTAGGAAATTTAATTTACTTGCCAAAGATTTTATTATTTTCCAGTTGTCGCTGTCATAACAAACCACTAATCAAAGTCTTTGCGCGCTATAGGAGAACTTGTTTTCATGGGAACCTTTATATAAGGTGTGGTCTAAAAAATCGATCTATATGATCGAAATCCGCCTCAGTTGATTTTACTAAGGAAAAATTTTCATCATAAAATATTAAAAATTAAACCTTTCTGGCACAAAAAGCCTTATTTTTCATTAGAACCTTTATGTGGCTTAGGATTGAAAAAATAGATCTGTGCGATCCAAATTCGGTAAGGGTAATTTTTATGTCAAACGATATCAGTCTGAATGTGAACGAATTTTCATCATGAGGTATTAAAGATGAAAAGTAAGCCTTTTTTTCATATAAAGATTCCTTTTCCGTAGGAACGATTATATGCCGAGGGTTTCGAAAAATTGCCCCATCCGGGATTATATAAGCTTAGATCGTTTCAGAAAATGTTTCTGAACCCTATACCACAACTGTTATATCTACAGGTCAAAAATTTTTGAAACGCTTTGATTAAATCTGGCACACTAATGTTATTTGGCCCGAGGTCGGACGTTATTCAAAATTATTCGGATCGAAACAATTTTCCGGCCACTGAATACCTGTAGGGTGGTGTAGGGTATTCAATGGTGGACCGTGACCCCCAATGATGTTCTTATTTGTATTACGTCATTGTAATAAGGACGGCATACGAAACTTATATCTATATTTGATGGAAGAGGAAAGCGGGTTTTACTTTAAGCCAATCGTTGTACAATTAAAGTTTATCGGATAAAGTATTTTAATTTTGACATAAGCTGAACTTCGAAGTCATTTTGGATGTGGGCTTCGACGATACTACAAAAGCTGCGAAAGAAAGCGTAAAGATATTACATTTAGAAAGGTTAGCCTCAGTATTAACCAATACGATGCAGTGTTAGTTAGATAACAATTTAATCAGTGTATGCTTTCAACATAAAACGAATATTGAGAATTGATTAAAAATAGAGGCTTTGCAACAAAAGGAACTGTAAAGGGGCCTATAAAAAAATATGTCGTGCAAACTAAGGGATGGGTGTATGTAAATCCATTTATTTCTTGTGTTTGTGAGCTTTTAATTATTTTGGTTCCCAGCCGATAAAACGATCGAATACATGTATATGTGTATATATACGAGATTCCTTTACTTGTGTGTATCACGAGAAAAAAATTCAGTTTTTTTGTATTAAGCACCTGTTCATTCACCCACAACCAACCAACAAAGCTAAGTTAAATTTAACCCCACCCATTATATAGATAATATATATATATATATATAATAAATAAATAAATAAATAAATAAATAAACAAATAAATAATGATTTTTAAGCAATAACGCATTCAAACAAGTTTTTCATTCTAATCCATTGTAATGTGACATCTCGTATATTTTTGTTGTTATTGCTTTTTTTTTTTTTAATTTATATGAGAAAAACCACATAAGTAAGTCTGTCTGTAACTTGCAACGATTCTCTCTGTTCACATCTCAACACATTTCTAGGTTGCCTTTGATGTATCGTGTGTGTGCATAGATGTAATAAAGTTTTCTGATCTTTTTCATAAACAGAATTCGGTTTCAAATAACATTTTAAAGCAAAGCCATAATAAAACTCGAATGCCCATCATAAAAATAATATATATATATATATATATATATATAAAAACAGATAAAGAAAATATTACCTTCGTTCGGTCACTGTACCCTCATCTTAAGTTACATAAATGCGCATGAATTTGCTTAAAAGATTAGTAATGCATTTAAAGAACAAAAAACAGCACAAATATAAAGGTATTGTGGGTTGTTGAATTCATCATATCTGCACATGCACCTGTAGGTTATGTGTCCGGAAGTAGTCACACTATTCTTTACGTTTTGCTGCTGATTGTACAAAATCTTACTTTACTACATACTTTTTCATACATTCACGCATATACACATATTTCTTCATATATATATATATATGTATATATGTATATATGTATATATATAAGTGCATAAAAAAAAAAAGAAAAAGAGTTTTCTTTATGGTTTCTTTTTCATTTCTTTTCTCTCATTATATGTGAATCATCATCTTTCACATTACGGAAATGTGGCAAAAGAAGACTTATTGTCTGCGTAGACAATGAGTTTCTTTTATTCATTATTATTGTTCCACAATTCACTTCAAGTCAGATATATTGTGCTTTTTCTATAAGCGTTATAATCATATTAAGTTCTAAACGCATTATAAGAAGCCATAGAATCATAAAAGACCTAACATAACATAACATCATGTTAACGATATATGTTGTACTTGCGATAACATTTGTTAAAAGTGTAATCTTGCAATTGTTTAGACGAGCGCACCCCTCGAAGCAACAGCCTAGCGTTAGTTAATATTTGTCATCTGATGAGATTTTCGAAATCGCTAGAAATCCATGGAGAAGCAAATTACCTTTTGTCTCCTTCTGGGGAGCATTCTTCTTTTTTTGGCTACCAAATTTGAGATTCAACGAATTGGGGGCGTTGACCCCGTTAATGATCACTTAGAGATCAAAATTCTGTCTATTTATTTTATTTTTATAATACATGCTAAGACTAAAGATAAAGCAATCTTTTTTTTTGACCCCTTTAAATATTCAAAGACGATATGAAAAAGTTTGCATCACATTTCGAATTTTTTGTGTGAAACAATTTTCCGTTAATTGAAGTTGCTACTTGAACCACCATCACTTAAAAGCTTGCTTACACTTTGGTCGAAATCGGGGTTTCAGTTGCTTGTACATGCAGCTTTTTCAATTCCCAATCGATTAATTATTAAAAATTTTAAAGGTGACTTCATGCCAACATTCTCTAGAGGAGCTTGTAGGTTTTTGTTGGACTGATTTGCTCTCTTTATCTTATTGCTCCACTTGTTGTAGAAGGGTATATTAAGTTTGTGTAAATGTATGCAAGACCCCGAAGGACTTGAGATAGATCCACCTTTTATTACACCGATCAATTCAAAATCGCTTTTTGAAGTAAATAAAATCACTTTAGAAATGGACCTAAGCTCATCAATCCACTTTATATTATATATATATTTCGTACACTGATGTGCTTTGACTCAAGAACAAATGCTATACACCCATGTTTGACTTGGAAAGTGATTTTCAATCGATCTAAGCTTTTCTACAGGTCGCAATATTTGAAGAAATTTAGCGCACAGTCATATTTTGGTCGAAGGACGAATTCTATTGAAAATGTTTGCGAATCGAAACACTTTTTCGACCATTTTGCATATAAAGTCTTATTTTGAATGGGCGATATGTGAATAACCGTAGGAAAGTGTAGAACTTATAATGATGGGCCGTGTCCATCTTGCCATTATTTTAAATGTAAGCACTCGACGGTGTCTATTATATATTGCATAATACTTAAAAAGGAAAACAGAGCAGAGAGCCTTAATTTGCTAGGGCTCATCATAATTTAGTCCAAGAATATTTCATTTGAGACAATAATAGAAAAAAAAGGTTAGATGCTTGCATGTATTTTCATTAGCGACATCTATTGGTGAAAATGATTAAGTGAAGTATCAATGCATATAACGGTTATATACGATAATTTTGACCTTCCCCTACATGAAATAGCAGTTTTCCATTTAGTATTATTGAGTTGGTCAGTGTATACAGACGCTAACCGTGGAACGCTCAAAATTGCATATTCGACATTCTCTGCTTTGGTCGTTTAATTTGAAGAAATCTGCTGCCGAAGTCCATCAAAACTTATGGTGCTGCTGCTCCATCGTATTCCAATTTTTGGCTTTGGTTTCAAAGCTTTAACAGTTGATGGTGATTTTGATATCAATGACAAAAACGGCTTGGAGGACCAAAAAAGTTCGAAAACAATGAATTACGGGACTTATTGGACGAAACCCCAGCTATAAGCTTCGAAAAACCTTCGAACAGCTTAGCAGTTCTTGCATCCACTGTCTCTATACATTGTTACACTGTTTCAGTTCGAATGGTAAGTGCTGCCGCACCCAGTGTACTAACTAAATATGGCGCCTTCTGATTACCACTTATTCAGGTCGATGCTAGCATGCGGTTTCGGAATGCTGAAGAAGTGCGAAAACGAATCGTTGAGTGCATTCCGGCCAAACCAATATCGTTCTTTTGGCGCCATTCCGCCATGTTGCCCAAGTGATGAAAAGAAATTGTGGAAAATGATGGAAAATATTATGATTAACATATATCATATGGATTTTTCACAAGTAAAAAAAAATGGCCACAATACATGCAAGCCAAGCACCTAATAGTTTTCCAAAAAAAAAACAGGGATTGTTCGTCACAATTTTGATGAGTAGGTTAGCTCAAACGACTCAATAACCCACATGACGATAAAACGAAGAAAACATACACACACACACACACACAAAGAATTCTCCTCGCACTTAAAAGCGAGTGAAACAATGTAAACTTGTACAGGCGAAACAAATCTGTCCTAAGCTGTTATTTCACGCTTGATTGACTGTTTCACTGATAACATCTTAATATTTGCTTACCTATAAAGGCTTTTTACGACGAACATTACATAAGAATTTCAATTATATTTAGTGCTAATTAGCGAGCATGTGCAGAAAGTGGATGGTCATCTAATAGGCACTAAACGAAAACGAAGTACATATGTTTTTTTTGGGAAATATATTTAAGCAATATATGTACACATAAAGCAAAAGTATGAGTAAGAGCCACATATAAAGTAAAATCAAAAATATATATCTAATACACCAGTGGACCATATCTATACCAAAGACCGATTTTAAAAATAATTTTTCCAAAATCTCTCTACCTATTGTTAGAATTTTTGCATAATGTGTATACAGTTACAATAGCGATATATTACTGTGCATGATGAATGTTTGGTACGTCCGGACATATAAAATTGAGATCTCATAAAGTATATAAAGACGTATTGGCTAAAATGAAATGAGCGAAATCAATCGATGTGTTTGTCCGTCTGTCAGCCACGAGTTGAAAGAGAAAAATTTTGGTATAAAATTTTTTCCTGGCTCTTTTGTATTGCTTTAAATTCGCCGCTCAACTAAATGGAACCTTAAATCCGTCCACAATTATCACATAATTGATAATTTTTCCTCATTGCTCCAAAATATATGAAGGACTTGATATAGAGCTTTATTTCGTTTCATTTCATTTCGTTTTCATTTTATTAACTGCGACGCCTTAAAGACCTATGAGTTACTTACATAGATGTAATTCATGTGCAAAAAGGGCTTACAAATCATCAAAATAGCTATAGATTGAACACAAGCAAACAAGACTGACGAATGGACAGACGGACAGACAAGCTTAGACCGACTCAGAAAGTGATTTTGAGTCGATAGGTGTAACAAGAATTACTTCTATTCCAAGTCCTTCAAGATGTTGCATAAATACGCATAAACTCAGTTTACCCTTGCACCGCAAGCGGTGTAAGATATAGAAATCAGTTCAGAAGAAGGAGGTGGATATAACATATCACTCAACAACGTTGTAGGATAGATGATTCGATGTATTTCGTGTACTGCGTAAAGTATACCCATTTCGTTTGAAGGTCGCTACTATCTGAAAATCATATCGATTTGTCACTAGTCATCTTGCACCTACATATAATATTAATTATGACAAACGTTATACAATTTACGATCGGTATATTGCCGGTCCCCTCTCTCTTTGGCTTTGTGGCTGTTTTGCCTATAAGTCGTTTACAGTTTGCGGTTTGCTTTAAGAACATTCTCGGTTTTCAAAATCAAAGTCACCTTTGCACTTCCTAAGTTCAACGGACACAAAGCAAACTTATGAAATGTACGCCCCTAGTAAGTAAAAAGTTGTAATGTACAGGTGCTTTGTATAAACATTTTTCAGAAGAATCTGAAAGTTCATTACAAGAAATGCTTACATCGTTACTTTCACTTTGAAAATTTTAATCACGATTTGAACTGAAGGGTATTCAAGATCCGCTACAAGATAGCTCTTATGCGTTCCTAATTTTTATCTACTTTATTGCGCTCCATTGTGTTTTTTGAAAAAACTTTCTATGTGCATCTGCTACGCAGTCACTAGACAAACTGTTCGGTAACGTTGTTGATGTGTTCACGCTTGCTTTTCTTTTAAACTAATAAATGTGAAGACTAGCCTGGGTTGGGATAAGTGAGAAAACATTTTTTTATAAGAGTTTTGAAAAAGTATTAGCGCCACGCCACGCCACGCCACATCTTCACCATAATATGATTTTTCGAAAAATTTCGAATGTTTTAGTTTCTTCTGTCATTCGTGAAAAACATCGAAATAATTTTGAGTAGAAATTGAAAACGTGCGCATTCGTTTATATATATTTTTATAGGCAACAAGATAATGTGAATACTAAATCAATGTTATTGACTCGACTAAATCGTGTAAAATTTTCTCTCTTCTTACTTATGTACACATCCTCATATCATATGTATAGCTGACTTTCTAATACCGTTTGGTAACCTTAACACAATCTTAGCAACAGGTGTAACAAAATAATTTATGCATAGGTAAATATATATACATATGTATATAATGTATAAATGTATATATTTATGGGCACAGTTGAAAAGACGATACTGCTTATGCTGATGTCTGTCTGTCTGCCTGCCTGCCTGAATGTGCGCCTGAACATTAAACTTTAAACAATAACCGTAAAAAAAGGTCTAAATGAAAAAGTTTCTCGTGAGCGATAATTTATTACAGATTCTCTACACGAATAATTGTATTCTGTTACACTTTTCCTTTACTTCCTAAAGCATCTTCAAATTATTTATATGCACATGAGCCACATAATAGACTGGTTTTGCTTGCGTTTTTTTTGCCTGATTAGCCAGAGAGACAGAAAGAAAGAGGGAGAGGGAGAGGGAGAGAGAAAGAGAAAGAGAAAGGGAGAGAGAACAATCACTCCTTTTTGCCTATCAATTACCTTATAGAGTAATGTTTTCTGCCTTACATATATATATATATATCTCTGCCTATAAATATAAATTTAAACAACCTTCATGTGGAAATATTTTATTTTATTTACATTTCTATATAAAAAATAGTTTTTTTTTTTATTTTTTTAACTCATCGTTTTATATAAATTTTTTCCAATCACTTTTGCAATTGCTATTTACAAACGTGTGGAAATTTATAATTTTTTTATTTGTTGTTTTTTTTTTTGTATTTTTTTTAACATTTTACACTCATTGAACTTGTGGTATGCACCCCTTCCACAAATAAATTTAACTGCATACGTACGTAGTTGAAAACGAATGTGAATAATGGTTTACGAAGAAAAATTATTTGTACTCGCTTTACACTGGGTGGTCTAATTTAATTAACAAAGCTTGCAGCTAAAACAGAATTTAGAAAGAATTATTTATTATCCCTACGTTAGTTTTTTCCTTTTAATTAATTTTCGCATTTTCGGTAAAGTCAACGTAATAAGCAAAAAAATGTAAAAAAAAAAAAACAAGTAAGGAAATTATATCCGGTTGTGACCGAATCTTTTATATCTTATAGCATTACATGCGTGTTCTTTGAAATGTCGAGATCACTTCCAAATTCTTTTGCAAACTCGTAAGCGATATCTTCATTTTCGCTAACGGAAGAATGTTTACCACAAAGACTACACAGTTGCACATGCGAACGAAGGGTAGGCGTGGCCAATTTTTTCCATCTTTGTGCAGGTGCTACAACATTGCCCACAGAATATATGGCCAGCTTTTGTGGTAATGTGTTTACGCAGCGCTATAGGCGTGTCTTTCGATCGATTTGACCCATTTTCTATACCAACTTGCGGGCAACGTTTCTGCCGAATTCGATGTCGATAGCTTTATTATGTGCGGCCAGGAGAATGTTTACAACAAACATTACGCATGCAGACAGACGGACATGCTTAATCGATTTACAATTTGATACTGACCAAGAATGCTTTGTGGGATTTCTCAAGCTCCCTTCAATATAAATTTATATCTCACCTTTCGATTATGGGCACAATAATCGATTTGTAGAAATCGAAGTAAGGTAACGGGGACACGCAAGGATTACGTTGTCGGCCGTTAGCAGAACATCATAGTAATCATATGCAAAGGAGGTGAGTAAACTGTGCCTGTGCCGTGCTTGCCTAGGGACTTCCAAAGCAAGTGTTCTGCAAGGATAAAAGAAGTGTGCCCACTAGTCAGTCCCCTTTTGTAGCATTGTGTCCTGCTTGACTTTGAGCTCTTTAACTTTTCTGCCCACATTGAGAATATTATGCCGGCTGTAATCTTTTCATCGCTTCTCACCTTCAAGTCGAACGTACGTACGCTGTACTATATCTTCCCCCTTCCATGATATGAAAATCCTTCCCAACCATCATAATATCCACATGCAGTGAATCAATTATAAAGGAGCAAAAAAAATCTGTAAGAATTTTCGTGAGCTTTAGAAAAATGTAGACTTAGACGAAACTAGTTGTTGTTATCAACTAGTTCGTTGTCTTCCATTGCTTTTCAAATTCAAACTTTGTAAAATAATTGATAAGGAAAAATGTATACCCCATACCAGTTTGACAATTACCGGCGCATATACGAAAGCGCGTATAACTCATGCCATCATCAGCAGTAATTTTGTCAACTACGATACACACAAGTACACATGCATAAAAAATATATGTACAGAAGCCGTAAAATCGATGAGGGCGCGATCTCGCTCACGTACTCACACAACACTTTGGCTTCCAACTTTGTGTGACTTAATCAAAATGATTACTCAAATAAACAAGTACGTACATACGCCGTATATTGATGTGCACACTCATCGGCATATATGTAGTAGATGTCACTGCACAACATTGAATAATATACTCGAACATATTTCACTTATTATTGCAAGTTATATGCGATTTCTGAATTACGCAATTTGTTTTCATACAAAATATATACGTTCGTGTGCCCGTATTAAAAAAATAATAACAATAATAATAACAATAATAATAGTAATGAGAAAAGCATGAAAAGATATGTACATGCGAACACGCCTGTCACGAGAATATCTACATAAGGTCTTTTCCTATTAATTAAGTGAAATAAATAATGAAAATATTGGGTTTATGGCGAATTTTTGATGCCAACCATTCCTGACGTATGGACGTATGGATCGGAATCTTTGCCTTTTTTTGGCTTTTTAACATACAAACGAGACAAAATGGTTTCAAGAAATTAAAACACGACACATTTTCTCAACAACATAGCAAATACAATGATAAAAGTCCAACTAAGTATCTTAGGTTAGGTTAGGTTAGGTCTATAAAGATTCAACGACGGCAGCTAACGTTAAAATTGAACCTCACAACAAGAAAATAGAGCATAGATTAAGTTGTAAGCCTTTTGGTGTCTGCGGAAGTATTTAGCGGAAGTTATATGGGCGTATGCTCCCTTGGTCCCTCTAACAACTGTGACCTTTTAAGGGATCAAGTAATAGGTTGTAATTCCTCTTTACAACCAAGCAATAAGTAATCAATTCGTGATGCACCGCATCGTCTGTTAAACTGCCCGGAAAACCATATTCACGTAATTGTTAGGTCAAAGCAAAAACCATTGCCTAGCAACGATTTTTTCCCAACTGCAGAGCAAAGGTAGTCCTCAACAAATTCGCTGATCGCTGGGTTCATTGAATTCTTTTTCTAACGCAAATAAATATTTTGCTCATTGCACTGTTCTTGACAAATCATCACAGTGCCATAGATCTCCTATAACATTTTGATTGCATTTCTCCTATGAAATTCCATCGAAAAGCCCGAAAGAACTTAACACAAAATCTTTATTCAGTATTTAGATATTTTTGTAAACAAATATTTATTTTAAACAAAATTTGAAAGCGAATTCAGTAACGACTGGCACAACTCAACTTGCGAATAAATTAATTCAAAGGTGGTGCTGGAAATTGATATCACATTCCTCACTAAACGATTATTACCTTATGAATTATCAGAAGGCAGGACATTTTAGGTTAGAACTGCAAAGATTTCTTGAGCGCGTTTTGTTATATGAGATGGGATTTCTTCGTACTGAAAACGCATAATATCACGATTTTTGGCAAAAGATGTTTATTTTTCATGCCAATGCGCCGGAGTAGTAGTCGAGTTGATTAGATTCGTGATCATGAAGTAAGTGTTCGTAAGGGTTCAAATCTCAAGTGCTCTTTTCTTTGCTCGTTTCTCATCGTTCCAATCATCGCGTTGCACGAACAGGAGACATCTGAGTTTCTTGGTCATCGGAAAAAAGAAAGAAGAAAGATTTTTTTCACAGCAATTGCATCAGTTGTTGTTGGTAGCTTTCTCTAGTGAGAAATTCATATCCCCAAATGGAGGGCGGTGCACAATTTTCTCTTTGTTGTTCATGCCTATTTTGCATTCTGATTATTTAGGCTGCCAGTGCTATCCTTCGAATTAAGCAGAAAAATCGAGTTTCCCGCAAAAGGCGTTCTTTTTGGCACACAACTGCACCTATTCAAAGCTCTAAGGCGCTTTAGTGTGATCACCAGTGGTGTTGTCGAGCCGGAACGTCGTTCCGGTACTTCCTTTTTGGACAGGAACGCGTTCCGCAACTAAAAATGATTTCTGATAAATAGAATTTGTAATGAACATTAGAAGACGGGCGAAAATTGGGGGAAATCCCCCCTCCGTCGTCAAATTTGGGACATGAGACCGCACAGAGCGGCCGCCTATCCAGGATTGGCCCTGTCTACATAATTATATATACGCGTTCCGGTAACAAAAAAAAATTAGCACAACACCACTGGTGATCACATAAACACATGCACCCCGTAGAGTTTAAAGAGATTTTCAAATGGACAAGAGACAGTTTAATTCAACATGTAGTACAGATCTACTCACACTCTCTCGTAAAAACAGGACGGAGTCACATTCATTCATTCATACATTCAATATACGAGAAGAGGTGATAAGTGTAATGACATAAGTCAATTGTGTGGAAGAAAAAGCCTTTGCATCTTGAAATTTATTGAATTCTCTAATCAAATGCGAACAAAGTTCTTACCGGAAGCAGTCCAGAAGGATTACGTACGTGATACGTGATAACTTTTTGATTTTTATATTTAATAAATTTTTTCCTCCTTATAATGAATGGCTGCGAATAAATTCATTTTATTTGCAAAATATTGTATACTTGTCATAATGAGCAAATATTCTGATAACAATGTATATCTATTTAAGCTTCCCTGACTTTTAAACTTTCATTATTACACATTTTACTTATATACAGATTCACACAGATATATACAGATTTTATTATTTAGATTCAAGGGCATTCAACTGACTAAGGGGTAAATACTCAATGTAATTGTAGGCTCTCTTGCTCCTAATTGCAATAAAACCCCATATCCGAAGCAAAACAGCCAATTATATTTCATATTCTGATAATTGATCGATATTTAGTTCTCTTAGAGTTACCTACTTTCGCCTACTCTGTCTCATGACAGTGCGTGCTCATTCCGCCCAAATCATTGCAAAGAGAAGGTTCGCCTTCTGCGTCTTCTACATCATAACCCCTGCAGTTTAGGCAGCACCGATTGACCACCTCGTTAACCTTGTGTAATTCATTATGGCATTTTCAGGTCCAAAAGATCTTACCTGAGTTGGACAATCCAGTTCCAGCTTAAGTTTCTTAGGTGAGTTCGTTCAACGTAATCGATCGTCTTATCAATGGCACGATTGGTAGTGTAGTCACATAAACCGTATAATTATCTTCAAACGCAAAGCGCTGCAAAACTGCATAGCTGTGGCAGTCCACTTTTGGACATGTATTATGTATTAACGGGCACGTGGGCTCTCGGCTCGCACACACATGTTACAGTTACAAATGCATGCTTTCAATTCCTTCTTCCTGACTTGAGATGAAATTTGGTCCGAAAAGTATGCAACTTATGAGGTCTCTAGCTATGATAGCACTGAGCTTTACCATTACAGTCGCTTCTAATTATTCGAAAAATATTACATAAATAATCATCAGTTTTAATGCGTTGGTTTAATAAAAACATTAATCCTATATTAGCGGTAGTGTGGTAGCAGCAGGAGGGACTTTTTCGCCGCTAAGTTTTCCAGTTCTTTTATTATCAGTCAAACGGGATGGTAATCTTTCCTAGATGGTAATCTTTCCTAGAAGCTTAAAATCCACATCTGTCATGGTTGTTGTTGTTGTCAATGAGATTGCCATTTGAAATTTTGGGGAAAGAAAAGCTTCCTTTCACTGGCCCTTCTTCAGCAGTACATAGCTACCCTTCTTTTCTTTTATTTCAAGATAAATTTTTAGCAATATTTATGCAATAATTTCAAAAGGTTGGACAATTCTGATTCTGCTGATATATATATATATATATATATGTATGTATAAATATATATATGAATGCTTGAGTTCACAAACAATGTGGCAGTGATATTTAATATAATAAACAAATTATTCGCTCATATATGTACGCGCATACAAATTAAATAATGAGTCAGTATTTGGAGGAAAATATGGTTACGACAAAAAGATTTTTGTGAACTGAACGTTAAGCAAAAAAATAAAAAAAAAAAAAAACGAAATCTTTCAACTCTATTTTATTTTAATTTTTGCATCGAAGTTTCTCATTTGTATTAACCGGGAAGTTTATTGTGTACACCGAACGAAATTTCCCATAGTGATCTAGTAATCATATAACCGCGCGTACAAAATATCCAACATTATCATAGCAATTTCAGATAATATATTCACCTTAATATAAGAGAAAAATCGTTCAAACGGAAACTACAAAAAAATAAACTCTTTTTTTGTTTTTTTTTTTTTTTTTTTTGCGGATAGTCGCTGCCGTCATTTTTCTAGTTGCAATTGTTTCTGGTGACCGGAATTAAGTTTAAAATGTGTTATTGTTTATTACTAACGAATAGTTGATATAGAAGAATACGCTTTAGATATGTGGATTGAAGTAAAGTTCAAAAGAGGTCATAACTAATTTGAAAGATAAATGAAGATGCATATACCTATCAACCATGAATGGCAGAGGTCTTTTACGTAGAGTAGTAATCTAGATAGACAAAAAGTAAGTCCAAGTTAATACAAAAGACAACCACGAATGGTAGCTTGGGAATGATTTTAATCTTGAATTAATTAATAAGCCGAGGTCAGAATTGCAATAATTATGTGTGTGTGCTTCCGTATATTCTTCTCAAGACTATGATGCTATAGCTTCCCCACATTCGGAGTATTATACATTTCTATTACATAATAATCATTGGCAAAAGTTTTTCAACCGAATTCGTTTGTCGCCTTTTAATAAAAATCTCACGTTTAATCCCATACCAAATGAAATGAATCGATTGCTTTTACTTCATTCAAAAATTTAAACAATTTTATGGAAGAGAAAACTTCAAATTATTATTTGTTTGAAAAATTGAGTACAATGGGTCTCCGCTCTCCAACAATGGGTATAAACAGATTAAACGGGAATTAATTATAGTCTTCTGGGTGCACATTCGAATTACGAAGCAAAGGTTTACGCAAAGTTAGGGACCATTGCTAACGAAGAAAAAAGGAATAATTACTTTATTACATTAACAGCCGATTAGCAGAAAAAAAAAAAAGAATAAAAAAATCAATTGTCGATTGGCATCCTGTTACGCAATTTTCCTTCCTTCACTTACATGTTACTATTCATTTATAATCGATTTTTAGATAAGCGATCGCAAGTTCTATAGGCTGTGTGTTTGATTAAATTAATTGTTTAAACTTGAAGCACTTTCTTTACTCTGGTTAAGCTAAGACGGAATTAAAAAGCAGGTGAAAACACAGGCGCCACGATTAAACACCCTACACCACCTCGCTTAATACAATGATCCATATAACGGCATTTTAAAATAAGCTATTATATGGGGAGCGGTCGAAAAAGTTATCAGATCTGAACCACTTTCTATAGCAGTTGTCTTTGTGCTAAAGCACCGACCTGGGTGTAGCAGATTTGATCAAAATGTGTCAAAAAGTCCGACTGGTAGGTTGAGCAGCAAAAAACAAGACAGAAAGACAGAGGGACAGACGAACAGACTTGCTTAAGTCGATGCAAAAACTGGTTCTGACTCGTTCGACATAACAACAGGTGCGTCAATCTCAAGTCCCTCCGGGTGTTGCATACATCCGCGCACCCATAATATGCACTTATGCCACAAACAGTGTGTAGAGAACAATAAAAGGAACTCTTTTTAACATCAGTTTAACGTATACGTTGTTAATATTCATTTCAGATGAGGCAACAACAACAACTACAGATATCGAGAAAGAGAACAAGAAATCTCTTAATAATTTGAAATTTTCTTCACTTAATGCTGACGAGAAATCGAAAGAGGTTTGCTTGGAGGAAAATACAAATACCGAAAATTATCTTACAATTCCGCAAAGGATACGTTCGCCCGAAATTGTGACTGAAAATAGTAACAGCATAAATAAAGTTAAGGCATCAAGTGACGTCACATCTACAACAAATACATTAACGCAGGCTTCTAACGCTGCGGATCCAATACGTTCCAACAAAAGCGTTATGAACAGTCACGTAACTGCCGCACAAAACGGACAAACAACTGTTGTTGGTCATCATCGTGGTTTCTCGCAACCTTCTGTCGCAGTGGCAGCCAGTACGGCTGGCGATCCATGGTTTTTACAATCAACTGGGCATCAAATGCCGCCTACAGCACCCCTACGTCACAATAAACGTCCTGCGCCACAACCTCAAACCACCGGCGGCTCTGTGGCTATAAATGTTGCCACCAGTAATCCTAACAATATATTGATTAATGCCACCAGCAACAACATAGCTTTGCAGCAACAGTTAAGCCAATCCCAACCTCATATAGTGGCGCCAACAACAAATCTCTCCACCCACCATCACAATAATGTGGTAATAAATGTAATTAAAACGTAAAATTGAATTTTTAAACTAAATTACAATTTTTTTCTCTTAGAATCAACATCATCATCATAATGCTATACATCTCTCCTCGCATGCTATAAGTAGTCATAATTTAATAACAAATGCCGGTGGTCTAATAACTTCCAATCATTCGCCGAAATCACCAAATCAGCAACTACAACAACAACAACAGCAACAACAACAGCAGCAGCAGCACGTTAATCATATAATGTCCACATTTTCTCCAATTGGTACAACAATACCAGCGGGAACCACAGCAGCTGTGGTCGGTGTTAGCCAACAACAGCAGCAGCAGCAGCACCAACAGCAACAACAGCAACAACAGCAACATTTACAACATCTGCTTACAGCAACTGCAAACAATTGCAACAACAATCTAATGTCTTCGTCATTAAACGCTGCGCACAGTGCTCTTTCTTTGCACGAGCGAGGCTTACCGCCCAAGAGCATAGGGTTGACAAGCAATGCGGGCGGTGGTAGCAATATGTTATTACACACCCAACAACCACATCCTAATCAACTTCAACATCAAAGCCAAACGTTAACATTGGCAGTTAATGCACCAGCAAATAACGCCACAATAATGTCAACATCTTTACACAATTTTGATGTCAATGGCGGCGGGGCTGCGAACGCTACGCAAACTTGGACAAATTCGTCATTATCACCTACGACCGGTGTAGCACCAAATCACATAGTGGCCGCCATGCACGGTCAACAGCAATTACAGAAAAAGTGTGAAGTTAAACTGAACGCTATGCCGTAAGTTTATTAGGTAGTTGGTAAGAGAACGAAGCCATGATAATAAAACATTTACTTCCACAGTTGGTTCCACGGTAGCATTACTCGTGATGAGGCAGAACATTTGCTGCAACCACGTGAAGATGGTCTATTTCTGGTGCGTGAATCCACAAACTTTCCAGGCGATTACACTCTATGCGTTTGCTTCCAAGGTAAAGTGGAGCATTATCGTGTCAAATACTTAGAAAACAAACTAACAATTGACGATGAAGAGTACTTTGAAAATTTGGGACAACTAGTAGCGGTAAGTAGCGTACTATATGAGTTCGCAACTTGTGTATATTTAAGAGTTTATGCTTATTAGCATTACGAAGCGGATGCTGATGGCTTATGCACTCAGCTCATTAAATGTTTACCTAAAGAAGGTAAACAAGAGTTTTGCATCAACTCTAAGGATTTCATTGATAAAGGTTGGGTGATACCAGAAGTTGACTTACAGCTGCGCGAGAGCATAGGAAAAGGAGAATTTGGCGACGTGATGTTGGGCATTTTACGCAATGAAAAAGTCGCCGTTAAAATGTTAAAAGATGAAGGAGCTGTGCAAAAATTTTTAGCAGAAGCTTCTGTAATGACGTAAGTCATTTAGATTAATAGAAAATGGAAAATTTTTTTATTAACCTATAAAATTTTGTCAAATAAACGCCAGCACTTTAGAACACGAGAACCTAGTAAAGTTCATCGGTTTAGTTTTCACCAGCAAACATCTTTATCTGGTTACCGAATACATGAGTAAAGGATCACTGGTTGATTATCTTAGATCGCGGGGACGACAGCACATAACAAAGAAAGACCAAATTAATTTTGCTTAGTAAGTCTCTACAGTATACACACAAAAGAAAATGCAAAAACCCTTTAATTTGCCATCTATGTATTTTTGTAACTTATAGCGACACTGCCTCGGGTATGGAATATTTGGAAGCGAAAAAAGTGGTGCATCGCGATTTAGCGGCTCGCAATGTTTTAATATCTGAAGAATGCGTAGCAAAGGTATCTGACTTTGGTCTAGCGCGCGAAGAATGTTATAATCTAGATGTGGGCAAATTGCCTATCAAATGGACTGCACCCGAAGCTTTAAAGAATAGTGTAAGTTGCCATCGTAATAAATTAATTTAAGTATACTTTTTTGAAGTGTTTTTTTTTTACCTTTTAGCGTTTTTCCAATAAATCTGATATGTGGAGTTTTGGCATTTTATTATGGGAAATCTATTCGTTTGGTCGTGTTCCTTATCCAAGAATTGTAAGTGAAATAAATAAAAAACAAGTGAAAATATTATAGCTGATCAAGTCCAACAATTAGGTATTTTCGACCGTTCGCGTCATTCAATGATGCATTTATTTATTTTCGCGATAAAATATTAATAATTGTACCTTAGTTCCATTCAAAATCATACATTTAACACAAGGCCTTGCATGGGGGAAGGCCCAAAGCTAACGGGGTCCAAATTTAGCAAAATTAATCTCCTTGTCAAAGGCATTATTAACTACACATCATCCGCTTGAATGGCCAAGTAGGTTAAGTAATCTCGACTAACAACAACTTAATGATCGTGGGTTCAAATCTCAAGTGCGGTAGATTTTTCAATAAAGCCGACAGCCTCTAGATGTTACTAGTTTTAAGCATTTACTCTTTGAATTTATTTCACTGACTAAATGAATTATAAAAATAATGATAATAATATTCACACCTTATCGTTTTTTACGATTTATACATTGTCGCCACACAAAGGCTTACTTTTCACGAGTGCCCTTATACGAAGTGTGGGCCCAAAAGCAGACCTCCTTGTCAACCCAAATATGGGATAACTTCTTTTGCAAATTACTACTATAAACCAATAAATTTCCATCATAAAATATGAAAAAATACAAGTTTTTGTCACAGAAAGACTTACTTTTCATCACAATACGTGGCAATGTACAAATGATCCAAATTTTGTGCGTTTGATCAAATTGCTCTGGACCCATATAATAAAAGGCCCTTCTTAAGCCCTTCTGCCTGTTACATACGTCCGCACTAACTTAATATAGCTTGTACCACAAGTGGTGTAGGGTTTAACAAGAGTATACAAAAATATTTCCAGATTGGTCCATCATTAGCAAAGTATGTGTTTTATTTACTTTTCCTTCCAAAGCAAGTATACCAACCAATAATGAATGAAGCTTTTACTAATGGAGCTTTGCTTGCTTGAAACACTCAGATATCATCATGCAGACTATTGGGCGAAATTCCGTCCGCTCGTCCGTCCGTTATAATTTGCTCACTAAAATTGAGAAAAATAACTAATATTGTTCGTGTTCGTATACAAATTTTCTATACTTAGCGAAACGCTGTACTTTTTCTATTTTTTTTACGTATTAAATTAACATGAAGGAGTAAACTTTTACCTTAAGTCGAATATAATTTTTTATATGCTTTTCTAGCCGTTAGCTGATGTCGTTAAGCATGTAGAAGTAGGCTACAAAATGGAAGCACCTGAAGGTTGTCCTCCGGAAATCTATGAAATGATGCGACAAGCATGGGACTTAAATCCAGCAAAACGACCTACATTTGCCGATTTAAAAGTAAAATTGTTATACATGAAAAATGCCACTGCGTGAAGTATAGAGGTATAGAATGAAAAACGGGCAAAAAGTTTGCAGCTATATATAACAACAGGAAGAGCAACAAAAAAAAGAAAAGGGAATAACACCAATAACAGCTATCAATTCCACCCTAAATATACAGCAGCTATTATTAACATTATTATATTTTATATAATAGATTAATTGAAAAAAAAAAATGTGTGAAGGGAAAGAGTATAGAGTTTTTACAAAAAACAAAAACAGCCACTTACACACATAAAGACATAATTTATACAACCAAATCAGATAATAAAAGTAAAAAAGCGAAGTGAGAACTAAAAATTAAATAATAGACATCATACAGTTACCATAACAATTCTTTAAAAGTATAATAAGTAAAATAAAGTAAAAAACCCAACAACAACAACAACAACAACAAAAACAGCAAGAACAAAGAAGTATGTAAAAAGCCTTAATATAAATAAACTTTATATCCAAAATAATTTTGTAAAAAAATAAAAAAAAAATTTAATTTTTACACAAAGCAAAAAATCAGAAAAATAAAATATAAAGGCTCTACACTACACAGTGCTCCTCTTTACTTAATAACGCAACAATATACACAATAACGACAGCAATAACAATACGATCATCCTACAACACTTATTATATCACTTTCATACGTGTAACGTCGTAAACAATTATAAAAAACTGTTGTATTCTTTAATATTTTGTTATTCATATAATTTTTTTAACCTATTCATCTCTCTATTTTCTCCACACCCTTCAAATCTTTTTATCTCCCTTTGTCACAGAAATGTTCTGCAAAGTAATCCCTTTAGATATTAAGTTGAATTTTTGTGTCTTTGTCTTTTGTTGTAATTGTAGTTTTAAGAAAAAAATTTTTTCTTTTTTTATAAAAAAAAAAAAACTTAAAATAATTCCTTAATTTAAATAGTTTCTCAATTAAGTGTTAATACTTTTTGTTTTATTTTTATATAGGCAAGAAAAGGAAAGGGAAGAAAAGAAAGAAAAACCTATTAATGTAAAAGCTAAATATAAAATTTTACGGCGGCTAAGACACATGTTGTTTAAGATAATCATTTAAAAATTTATAAATAAAATTTTCTGAAAAATTTTTTTTGGAAAAGCCTGACACTGCTTTTACTGGCACAAACTAATTTCTTTTTAGTTTTTTTTTTTTTAGCATGAAAAAATCTTTTTATAAATAATTTGTGTTTACATAAAAATATTTATATTAAACTCTAAGAGAAAAATTTATTTCATTTTATAAATTTACCCAAATTTTAACATTAATTTATCCGTTGACCTTTTAATAACACCATTAAAACTTTCTTCAAACGTTTATAAAAAAAAAAGATCACACATAATAATAATACACAAGTTTACACAAAATTTAAAAATTTTTCTTTTGTTTTATTTCCCCTTCTCCTCTAATAGTATTTAGAAGCATTGCAAGCAGTGAATAAAATTAAAGAAAAACTTATATTGATCTTCCTTTTACTGAAAATTCCTTTTCAATCAAAAAAGTAAAAAAAAAAAAATTACAGATTATCAAAATTCAAGTTAAATGTGTTAACAAAAAAAAAATTTAAAAAAGAGAAAAAATTTAATAAAACTATGAAAATATCGATGTTTGGCAAGTTATAGAGAAATTTTTGGAAAACCACTTAAAATACAGAATTACAGACCATACACTTCCACTTGCACTCGTGAAGAAGCATCATCAAAAAAAAAAAAGCTTTTAAATATAATTAAAAATTTAGTGTTAAAAACTGTAAGAATTAACAGAACAAGCGAAGTTTTATTAAGTTTGGCGGTGAATTGCAGCCAGCAGGCGACGATTTTAACGTTTACTTGCGAAGTAATTCATTGCAAAGGAATGTCCGGTAGGTATTGCTACATGACATTTCCAATATAAACTTGGACTCTCTCAAGATATATCTTTCGGGCAAGAAACATCCTGGATCTTTATATCAAAAATAATTCATCAAAATTTACTTTACACTTAAAGTGTGGTCTTTAGCGTCATTAGCGTATTTTCGTTCCTGCCTTCAATTGACTGCCAATTTATTTCAAGAAGTGCCACAGAAGAAGTAGCTTCAACACCGAAAAAAATCAGCCACACCCCTATCGGGTCTGCACAAGACTTCTTGGATCAAATTTAGCTTAGATAAGTTTTTCGCAAACAACTTCCGCACACCGACGATTTCGTTCAAAACCTTATAAACGGACTTAAAAGATGCCTTGAGTTGTTGTGCCCATTCTCTACGAATATCGGCCAGTTTTCCGATTTAAAAATGGTCGAAAAAATGGTCCGATCCGTACCAATTTCCAAGAGCGTTCATCGTTGGCCCAGAAAACAGCGGTGTGCCCAATTTCATCAAAATATCTCAAAAAATGCAACCTTTAGGTTGAGCTTTAAAGTACACGGCGTTATATACATCCACACAAACCAATATACTCTTGTATCAGCGGCTTGGGATAAAAACATGCCTGCATCACTTCGACTAATTCTTCATTTATTTTCCTGATAAAATACCAAAAATTATACCTTGTTTCCATGCAAAAGTATGCGAGTTCTAATATGGAGACAGTTTCAGAGAAGTAGAAGTGCTTGAGGTCCAAAATTGCTGCAGTAAATTTTTATGCGAAATTACTATCATGGCCCAATTTTCATCATAAAATATTAAAAACTAAACGCTTTTGTCGTGTAAAGGCTTACTTGTAGGATATAAGAAACCTGTGTGGCCAAAATTCGGTACAGCTAATTCTTATATCAAATCAAGCACGCTGCTTTAGGAGTATAGTATCTAATAAAATATTTTTGCCATTTTACTACTATGTTGGATAGTCGCGACTCAATCAATCAATCAAGTTTCAATTGTAGTCAAAAGTCAATATATTGTAATAAATTTTGTTCACTGGTACCGTGTATTTTATACTTTGGGAAGATTCCCTATGAATCCTCCCCAAGTGTGACGGAGCGTCGTTGGTGGTGAAACGTATGTGTATCCCTAACCTGCTCGGCTTCAGAACGCCAAGTCTTTCCGTCTCATAGATTGCCAATGAACCTCGGCATAAGACGGTCCCTAAATTTTACTCGCAGTCGTGTTGAACGCCTTGTTAAAAATTAGCGAATTAAAAGCTGTTTATTTGAATTGCTTGATAACAACAATTGAAATTCTTTATTCAGAAGTACACTATTTATACTTAATTCTAACAGGTGACTTAATGCTACGTAAACACTAATTAATTAGGGCGCCTGGCGTCGTATTGCGTTTCGTAATGCAATACCCAGCCAGTGGAAGTGCGACAAAATTTTCATTTTTCTCTCTTTTTTTCACTTCAAAGTGGATGCATATGACGGTATGCGATCACACTACAATATATATTTAATTTTCTACCAATTAATGAGTCTTTAACGACTGTTATAGACACTTTTTCACCATTGATTATTACTAATTATACCTTTGCCGTAGGAAAAGTTATACAATTTCCCTATTTGCTCCAAACTTTTCATATCAATTTAAAATGACAAAATACTAAAATACTATGTTAAAACATATTTATCGAGGGATTTTGAAAATTGCAACATTTATTTAAATAACGACTTTTCAAAAGAAGCCATCATATGAGGAGTGGATGGAAAAATCGTCGGATCTAATCCATTTTCAGTACGAGTCGTCCTTGGGCCCAAATGTCGGTACACCAAATTTTATTAAGAAATGTAAAAATTGAATATAAACTGTACATGGTCGGAAAAATCGATGATCAAGGATTTAGCAGACGTTAGTTTCATGTTTTCGCACCACTTGGCTCTGTCACAGTGACCTTCCGAACATTGCCATTGAATTAGTTCGCATGCAACGAATTTTCAAAGTACCCAAGAAAATTTTTCCAAAGTAAACTGAATGTCTACTGTACACTGTACACACGTTGGAGTGGAGTGGAGTATTGATCGAGGGTTCACGGTATATTAATTCCGTTTTTTCGCAGTACTTTGTTTGCCTACGGGGAGCTTCCTGTTAAGTAGAACAATTTTTCAAAGCATTAACAAAAAATTTTATGTAGAAGAATTTTCCGAAGAAAATTGAATATATACTATACACGGTTGGAAAGGCTGTTGCATCAAAGGTCCACAATAGTAATTTCTTACAAAAATAAGAATTGTCTTAGAGAATGTGGTGTAGGGTATTTAATTGGCGGCCTTGTCCGACTATAATGTTGTTGATTATTTAAGTTTCAAAATTGTACAAATGTTAAAACATGAATATTTCTTTCATCTAATCTTTTCAAAATAGGCGTTTAGCGTGTAATGATCCAAAGCATCTTAGGTTACTGTATTTTATCAAAGTATGTTGAAAATTACAACCGGTAAGTTGAACACAAAAATACATCGACTGACATCAGACGGACACACGTTGTTAAATCGAAGGAAAGGTGGGTTTATTTCAAGACCTGTAGCGGGTTACGTACGTCAGAATAAATTTTATATGCCCTTGGAATAACTTGGGCGGAGCAGGGTATAAAAATTGTTAAGCCATTATTAAAGATATGCTTTCATCTCATTTGTTGCTAATAAGAACGAATAATAAAAGGCAATAGCCAAGGCAACCGCAACAGTAATAACCTAAGCAACTGAAATCTTTGTTTAATATAAAACTCATTTAAAAGGGTCACTCCCAAAGATACGATTCGACGACGCGCTTGTTTGTGTTCATTGTATAGACAATCATGTCTAATAATTATTATAACGAATTGTGGCATCTGACACAACACGAAATTGAATTACTGTCTATATCCGATTATGAACGTCAAAATCAAGATGTTGAGGCAACCGTGTCAGCTTTCGCCGTCATGAATATTGATTCAGATTTGGCTGCTGGCGATGCTAAAGATATCATGCAGGCGAGCACTTACGAATTTTATGTGCGGTACATTTGTCTGGCTAATAAACTTGAAGATGTTTATGATAAAATTGTGCAACCGCAGAAACGACAGTTGATACGTAGTCTGTTAGATGCTTGTCTAGGCAGGGTTATTGAATTAAAGCATGATCTGGTTAATATTGATGTTATGGAGTTTAGTTACAACGATCGTGTTATCGAACGTTTAAAACTGACACCCCAGGACACTGAGCTAAGAATACCGCGGTATTTTTTACGCGAACGACGTAAGGATATCGAGCAACGTAAACAGACAATGCATGAGATTCAAATAAAGTTAGGTTGGTTGGAAGAAAATCCGACGATAGAGAAACTTACAGATCTAGAAGCTATACAATTAATTCAAAGGCATGAACGAGCGCGACAAGGACGTTTAAGAGCCCATTTCATGAAAGAAATACGTATTTTAAAGGAGAAAAGCAAAAATGAGGAGAAAGATAAAAATCGAACTGAATCGAGTTTAATAGCAGCCATGAAAATACAGAAAATGTGGCGCGGCCACACGGCACGACGGAAGACACGCCGCCGCAAATTAGATGAAATGATTTTAATTGGTATGGTACCACCTCCCACGTCAGAATTAAAAGAGAGACAAGAGAGAATGGATCAACTGGACAAGGTTCCCGCATTTAAAAATTAAAAAAAAAGAGGTAAACGAAGATTAACAATTTATTTTAAACAGGTTTACGAACATCGTTATGCTAAGCAAGAAGCTTATCAAGAAAAATTATTGGCACGAACAGAATTGATACGTGAAGAAATTAAAAGCAGACACGGACCCATCATGACTGAAGATATAGCCGATGATATACGTGGTTGGATAAAAGATTGTTATGACAAAACCGGGAAATTACCAGATATTCCTTCAGAAGAGCAGGGTGGCTCTTTGCATATCTTTAGTAGACCGGGTACAGAAAGCGAAGTAAGTCGCTCATCGGCTCGCTCCTCAAAGGAGTCACGTAAGACTAAAGAAAAAACCAAATCACCGGCACGCAGTGGGGATTTGAATGTTAATGAAAATCAAGCCGAGACAGAAGGAGCTAATCTACAACCGGCACCTTCCAATTGCATACTGGATATAAAAACCGAAATCGAAAGGTGGTACAAGAGAACAAAGCGTACATTATGATAAATTAAAGTTTCCTTTTTTTTCTTTCGCTTTTCAAGATTCAATGAAATCTGGCGTGATAAGGATGAATCTCGTAACTTAGCGCAAGGGCCGTACGAAGATATGATTTATGCCGAAAAGTATGAAGAAATTGAACTCGAATTTAGAAGACTGGTCGATGAAGCAATGAGACAAGAATTGGATTTATTGCAGGTTAGTTACAGAACGTTTACCCTAAAATATCAATACTTTGTAGCGTAATAAAACCTCTCCCCTCGGGGCCACTTTTTAATGAAACATAAAATAACTCTGAACACCGCTCGTGGTCGATGACCTTTTGTACTTTTCAGAAGTAATGTTATTACATCCAAAACAAAAGTGTATGAATCTCTTGTACTCGTCATCTTTTGCTTACCGAAATTATTATTTCACAGTTTTTCATATTTTCGCTATAATACATTTTTCGTTAGACCTATTATTTTCTAAGAGAATTGATAATTCTAACTGTAATTGTAATGTGGTAAGCAATCCGTACTACGACCTACAGAGGTCTATTGTAGTTGCTCGTGCCCCCAGCCTTTCAGCCAGCCATTTTCGCTCCATTTTCTTAAGTTTGAAGTGCCGTACGGTGTTCGACATACGACGCATAACTGCGCTTTCATGGAGAGTATGATGGGATGCTTCGCCCAGCGCAGAGTCTACGTAAATGAGTATCTTAGATACCAATGAGTTTCAGGTGCTACCTGAGGGAGTTATGATCCGTGTAGAAGCCAATTACGACACGTATGCTACTCCTCGGTAATTCCAATAACTTCTGTGCTATAACGGAAGATTTAATAAATTTTAAGCTTGTCGTTTTCCTGCACTCTGTTTCCAATAACTTACTGATTTTTTCCGTGCACATTGCGATACCACCCTCTTGATTGGGCTCTTTGGTACGCCACAAAAAATTTCCGGGTGCATCATAGTCGTGCGGGCTTCCGTTTTGGCTAGACAGTCAGCCCTAATTGACAATTCTACCTAACTATTGCCATTGCCATTGCCACTAAAAATACCTTTATTCATCAGTCCATTCGATTTTAAAATAAGTAATCGAATATTTAATTTTTTCTTTACTAAGTTTCAAGTTAAGTTTTAAGTTAATTTGAAAGATATTGAAAAATCTTTATTATAACATTCTTTTCTCTTTCTTAAGTTTAGTATATTCTCCCAATGATTTTCTAATTTAATTATCCCGTCTTTAAAAATGTCCATTCATGACTACATCAGAAATTAGTAAACGGGGTCAGTCCATTCTGGGTTTTGGATCATGATAGTAAGGCCAAATTATACTTATTGCTATTAAATCTATTTCACTCTCTCAAAAAAGATAAATGGATGAATATTTTTTGGAAAATTTTTAAAAGAAATCCATTTGTAAAGATACGAGGTAGGGGTTGGATGTTTGTATCTTTTTTGCGTTTACGACACCCAGAAAGTAAGAAAGAACTAATAAGAGGAAATCCAAATCTTCAGAGGAAAACGGTTTGGGCTGGACCGCTTTTTTGATCACTTCTCGTAAAACGCTTAATTTTGAAAAATTCATACCTGATTGATGAGTGTATTAAACAAAGTGGGGTAGGGTATTTAATAGTAGTCCGTAGCCCACTATGTTTTTGCTTGTTTAAAAACAAAATTAAGGCGCGGCAGCTCACGGAAAATAACGCCTTTTTCTCTCATAAAACGAAATACAACAAAAATATTTTGGAAATGTACCTTAAAATTGAATGAGTATTGAGAATCTGCCATAAAATTTCCGAAACAGAATTTATTGAAAAAATTCCGGGCTGTATTAAACTTTGACTCTTAAAATATCTGGGCAGTTGGATAAAAGTTGAAAGAGCCCACGAACTTTAAAAACTTCCTTTCGAGAAAGACGGATTGAGAACTTTGCAAATTCAGTTTGGTGAATTTAATAATTTTAATTAATAAACTCAAGATTTCATAGCTTATATTTATATCATCATCTTAGCTCATTTTCTTATACTTCTCTAGACGGCTGTAGGTAAAAAATCTAAGAAAAGTAACAAGAAAGCTAGAAGATCCGGGAAAAAGGGTAAAAAAAAGAAGGAAAAAGATTTAACACCCGATCGTACTACCGAATCTTTATACGAAGAACTGGTTACGAATGGTATAATACGTCAATATCCAGAAATACATTTGAGTGAATATTTAGGCGATAAAGCGACAACGGCACGTAACGGTATAAATCCCTCGCCCGGTGATATACGTCAAATACTTGTGGAATATTGTATTTTGCCACTTGGTTCCGAACAAATACACAATTCTTGCCCTTTAATACGCTCCATCTTATTGACGGGACCAAAAGGCTCCGGTAAGAAGGCGTTACTTCATGCCATTTGTACTGAAGTGGGAGCCGTATTGTTCGATATAACTCCGGCCAATATCGTTGGCAAATATCCTGGCAAGTCCGGTTTAATTATGTTAATACATTTATTATTGAAAGTGTCACGTTTACTGCAACCATCCGTTATTTACATGGGCGATGCTGAACGTCCGTTTATGAAGAAAGTACCAAAAACAGATCGCACTGATCCGAAGCGTTTAAAAAAAGACTTACCTAAATTAATAAAAAACATTGCTCCCGAAGATCGTGTCTTATTCGTAGGTATTTCAAATTTGCCATGGGAAGCAGATCAAAAACTATTGCAGCAAACATTTAATCGTTTCATTTATATACCGCGACCAGATTATGGAGCTTTATCTCATGCTTGGACAACTATGTTAAAGTAAAAGTTAACGGAAATCTCACATGAGCTCTGTTCATTAATTTTTTCGTAATTATCTAGTGAGTATTCTGGCGGTTTATCGAATTTGGATTGCAGTGTAATGGCAAAAATATCGGATGGTTATACCATAGGTTCAGTCAATGCTTGCTTGAAAGAAGTTTTAAGCTGTAAACGGAGACTACAACTGCGATCACGGCCATTAACTCATGCCGAACTAATAAATTCTTTAAGGTAATTAAAATACAATAGTGCTACTGACATTTCATTTACAAGCAAAAATTTTCCATTCGTGTCAGATTGATAGTTGTATAAAAATGCTAATGTCCACCACCTAGACACAACGCAAATCTGCGTTTTTTGTATGACGAATTTTTTGTTAAGTTCGTTTACCATCAAGCCTCGTTTTCGATTTATTTCGTTTTCATTTCATTTTCGATAACTCGGTTGCTGTCTTAATTTGTTGAGCGGTATTGTCACATCTTAGGTTTGACGGAGAGAGCAAGGGTCTGTTATGGCTAATGCCGTTCGCGTACCGCTGAACGACACATTTTGTGGTTATAAAGTCTCTTGAACCGTAGAAAATCTAAGATGATGCAACAAAAATGTCTGCTTCGTTTTACCTAGTTTAGGACCAGCACACATTGAAGTTGAATCGCGTCTGTTGTTAAGTCTTTCTACGCGAACGTAGCATTCCAGGGTAGACTTTGTGAAATTTATAGCTCAAGAATACCTAGAATGAACACCAGGACATAACCTGAAAAAAACCAAAAAAAAAGCAATGTAAAAAAAGAAGGAAGGTTTTTACGGTATAGCGAATGTCAAAGAATCATCTGAAGCAGAGTACGCCTTTCTTATTTGCGTTTTATCTATTTCAAGTACACGAGATCCGGTGTATCGAGAGGAGGAAGAGGCGTTTGAATCATGGTGGTCTAAAACGCCATTGGGACGCCGTTATCAACGTTTACTGGAATTAGAGGAAGAGGCACGCTTGGAGGAGCAATTTCAGGCAGCCAAACAAAATAACGATAAAAAGAAAAATTAATAATTTTGAAAAATTAATTTTTAAGCTTAAAAGTAAACTCTTTATAACCGCTTTTACAGTTTATATTTTGTATTTCGATGTTAATGCATAAACAATCTTTTAAAGCATTCACCAGTTGAGGTAAATGACTTTCAATCAGCTTAACTTGATCACCTAAGCACCATAGAAAGCTAATATGGAAAGAAGGATCCTGAAAAGAAAAGAATTTGTCATTCTTCTTTTTACCATAGTGGAAAGTGGTTATTACCTTATAAAATGTATCAAGTTTAAAGTCGAGCATCACTCGATTAACGTGGCTTAAAAGCTCCTTCATTTTCCTCATATATAAATCCTCTATTTTAACAGCCAAAAACGTTCTTGAACGTTCAGAATTCGTGTAAACCATCAATTGATTTAGAGTTACTGGAAAACTGAAAGTTAAATATTTTGTTAGCAAATACAGTTAACTGGTACAATATTTCATAATCCCAACACAGTTTCATTGTGATGACTGAAAGTGAAAAAAATATTCTTTAATACTCCGACAAATTGTGAATTACATCAATTATTTAAATTAGATAATGATTCATACCAATGTTTTGATCAATATTCGGATTCAGTCCTAAAATCAAATGTAAACCCTTATGATGATTATATAACGCTACTCATATTTTTAATAGCAGCTAGTGGACACTCCAATAATCCACAATTCATATTAAGCTTGCCATTTTGTATATATATGTATGTATACATATATATATATATATGTATGTATACATATATATATATGTATGTATACATATATTTACAATTTTATTATATGTATATATATATATATATATGCATATATACAATTGGTGCACCATTCGTTGAACTATGACGATTGTTTATGGAATCGTAGTTCTGATTGCCAATATAACATTAAATGGCTTACATGGAATAATTAACCGTCAAACTTAACTATTGATTAATTAATTGCTATAATAAATTATAATGTTCCTTTTTTTTTGTTTTTTCGGCTTGTTATTAAATACGCAAGTTACGTTACTTCGCAACGTTGGTTTTAAAAAAAACAAAACCTCTCGGTTGCTTACTTTTCAACACCGCTTTATTAATTAAATTCTTCTTCTTTTTTCAAAGATATTTATAACTTCTAAATGTGTTTTTACGAATTCCAAAATGTGCGGGCAGCATTAAATCTTTTTTTTTCTACTTCTTATTGAAATTGAAATGCGTAAATAAATATAACACGACGTCTATCTCAAATCTTCCTAAGTACTGAATACATCCAAGTGTAATATATTGCTTCTAATTGTATAGACATGGTCTACTTTTGAATATACATATTATACATACACACTTATGTAAAGGTAGAAATTAAATCTACATTTTTATTTCATGTATTACAAATATAAAGAATCCTTTTTAGTAGTGTTATATTACAGTTATAGTGTGGGCTGCACTAACTTGATCGTGATACAACTAAAAATGCCAACCACGCTCTTTTAGCGCTATTTTTTTAAGAGTAGTTCTTTCAAAACCTATAACCTAAAAATACTTGTTTGCTCTCAAATTTCCTCAAAAATATACTATTTATTTTTTTCAAAACGCTATCTAAGGAATTAGGCAATTTTCAACGAAGCTAATCTAAAAATTGAACAAGTAAGAAAAATATATTCGGTCCTGACCTAACACCGTGACCCCAAAAAAAAGAAAAGAACTAAATTGTGATATTCCACAATATTGGATAGGCGCGTCTGATTTTTCTATTGTCAGAATAAAAACACAAGTTTGCATGTTGCATATGTTGTAGATTATGAGTAACAAGCAAAAACACGAGAAGCAGTTCACCGCTTTTTTTACGCAGATACCTGGGGGTGCTCTTTGAGAAGTGTGAGTCAAATTCTTTTGCAAGTTTACAGCCGACATCCTTATATTTGCGATCGGGAGAATGTTTACCCCCGATACTACGTAGTCCGGCAGATGGACCGACTTAAGTGCCTTACAAATTTGAAACTGGTCAAAAATTTATACACTTCATGGAGTTTTTGAAGATTTTCCTGCGCATTATAAAGTTATTGAAGAAAAAAATGAAATTTTGATACTCTATAATATTGAATAGGAGTGGCCAATTTTTCTCCATTTTTGTACAAGTGCCCCAGCATTGCTTGTAGAACATACGTTCAAATTTTTGCAAATTTGTCTACTGTAGTTTATAAGTAAAGAGCAAAAAACCAATTTTTGGTCTTTTTGAAAAACAGAGGTATGCTAACATAGCACTGTAAGCATGCCCTTCGACCGATTTGCCCCACTTTCAATGCCAACTTGCGTGCACGAACTGCGCGCAATGATTTCTGCCATATTTCAAGATGATGGCTTCATTTTTGAGGCCAGGAGAATGTTTATAGCAGACATTACATAAACGGACATAATGACAATCGAACAAGCGGAGACGCACCTAAAGTCACTTATATTGTAAGAATTTATTATTTTCCAAATGTAGAATATGGTGCACTTCGGCAGCTGTTCTGAATTGCGAAATTGAATTTCATAAGACGGCTGAAAAAAAAAAATTACCAGTTGCCTAAAAATATAGGCCAGAAAGACAAAAACTCGACCAAATGTTAATAATATACTAAAGTCAATAGGTTCAAAACTTTCAAGGATATTAAGAAAAATGCGGACTTTGTTAATTTGTTTGAAGAAGTTTAAGGGTGTAAAAGCATGAGTATAAGAGTGACAATCGCTTGCGGGATTGTCTACTCACTTCTTATTTGTAATAAAAGAATTGAAAGACATTTGCAGATTTTTCCCACTATGATAATTTACAATAATTAAATTGAATCGGCTTCTATTTTTCCGTCGTAAAGAAGTTTTTCTCGCTCGGCTCTTATGATTGCAACGATGCAAATTCGCGACTCAAGATTGAAATTTTGGAAGGAAATTCAGAATTTTCGCAAAAAAAAAAACGAAAAAAGAAATGTGATTTCAAGATTGAAGTCGTAAGAATGATACATTTTCATATCATTTTATATACACAACGTACACATTTTTTACAGCTGCCACCTTTCATTCATTTTTCTTTAACACCAACAATATACGATTATATATTTTATCAATAATTCAAGCTAGTAATAAATTAACTTTCACTACTTACCTTTGGCAATTTTGGATGGCGCCTTCCAAACATTCAACAAACGCATCTATTAAATGATATTGTAAAACAATAGTTTTGCTTAAACTTATGTGAAATTCGGCGCAAGTTTTAAAATCGGTCAATTTGCTAATTTGTGCTAAACAAGATTCTTGCAAATCTTCAAGAAGATCGCCACTGATAGGTACAAAGACGTAAGTAGCCCAATTTCCGCGCTCATGTTTAAAACCTCTTACGCGTCCTTCGTGCAAAGAAGGCTCATCAATAACTTCAACAGAAGCTTTACTTTCGCCCAATAAGGTACTAGCCTGGGGAAGACTTTTACTAAATGACATTAACGATATTTTGCTTATATATTAACTTATTGGATGTATATAATAGAAGGACCTACCGCTTTATATTTTTAATAACGGATTTATTGCAATTCGCAGTATCCTCCAAATTTTCTTCATTTTCGGACTCTGAGGAGTTACTATAACACACCAAAGACATTTTATTTACATCACAAGAAAAATTAATAAATAAATAAATTGTTTATGTTCAAGTAATGAAAAACTTGTCTTTGCATTGTGTCATCCCTTTTTAGTAGCTACATTGAAAAGGAAGAAGCATAATAGTAATCTAACGTTGACAGATAGATAACCTCATAAAAAAGATATAAATTTATTTTTCGGCGAGATTTTTTGGTAAAAATAACGACAAGGAAAATTATGCTTTTTTTGGATTTTTTCTATATAATTAATTTGGAATAAATAATGCTATTGGGCGCAGTCTTGTACGTTTACAAAGGTGAATGGGGTTTGCCTTCTATAGATTTCGAGTGTTTGCGCGTTTTGGTAAGTTAATCAGATTGCATCACATTTTCCTTATGATTTTAATTTGTTAAAATTGAAGTGTTTAGTTAAATTCACACGTTTCCCTGTAATAATTGAAACATATGGAAATCCTCTACGTTCAGGTGCCGGCAAATTGCCGTATCTACAAATTGGCATTGAGAAATTTGTTGGCTATAAGCAGATAAAGCAATTGCTGGATAAAGAGGTGTGTGAGTATAATTCTTAAAAGAG
Source organism: Glossina pallidipes (assembly GCA_000688715.1). Lineage (NCBI taxonomy): Eukaryota > Metazoa > Arthropoda > Insecta > Diptera > Glossinidae > Glossina > Glossina pallidipes. The sequence goes on from KK499963.1 coordinate 316,580, forward strand.
AGTATAAGCGCGTAGGAAGAATAAAAAAGGCAAAAAAAAAAAGATATTAGCGGTCAATGAACTTTTTATTATTCAATTCATTTTTTCCCTTCTTTTTTAAAGAACTACGCCATAGATGCAAAATTGCCCAAAAAGGCAAAATGCCTTTCGCAAACATTTACTGCCTGGGTGTTCAGCAATCTTAACGCTTATTACTATTACTATTTGTACGGTGATCCTAACAACTATGAAATAACTAGAAGTTTATATGCCAAACGTACACCATTTCCGTTTAACTTCTATTATCCTTCTTCGTATCAGAAAGAGGCCCAAGACATAATCTTAGTTATGGGAGGATTTGATATAAATGATAAATTGGAAGCTCATGATAGTGACTATGTGGGTATTATATTAATCGATTTCTATACATAGACTTGAAAAATCAATAATGTGTAATTTATTTTTTTAATTTTTTCCTATTTTAAAGCTGATTAGTAAGGCGAAGAAGTGTGTAACCACTTTGTCAAAACGTTTAGATAACAAAATTTGGTTTTTCGGCGATGATTTCAGTGAATTTGATGCAATTGTTTATTCGTATTTGGCGATTTTATATAAGACAAACCTGCCTAACAATCCATTGAATAATCATATAAAAGGCTGCGGGAATTTAGTTAATTTCATTAACCGAATATCACGTGACATCTTCCAAAAGGAATCATTTAATTCGATAAATACAAATAAAGACGGAGTCGATCCTAATGATCCCTTATTAACTGCTACTGAACGCCAGTTCCTAGAATCTGAAAAGAAGACTAAAATTTTAGCCGGTATCGGAGCGGTACTCGCTATGAGCGCGTTTGCTGTGTGGCGCGGTTTCTTTAAAAAGGTTGATAAACACAAGAGTTCATTTCGATTACCACATAGATCTAAATAAACATGTGTGCTATTCATCTTTTTGATTAGTTTTCCAACGCTCGACAATATTATGATGGTATAACATATAATACTGACGATTTGATGGACGAAGAAATGGAGTGAATAAAGCAACAAAAATCCAAAGAGTATTTGTTTCCAAAACAGGATGGCCGTTCAATTAGCTTTGGTTTAAATTAAGCCGATATATACATTATAAGTTTCTTATAATAATTTTAATTTTTAAAGCCATTTTTGGCAGCATTTACTTAATAGGGGCAAGGGCAAGCAGCTTAATACAGATTTTAGTCGTCTTCTATAGTCAGGCATTTTAGTCATTTAAATAATAAAGAAAATAATTCAATTTTCTAAACAATAGCAGAAATTGTTTCTTACTTAATTCAACTTATAAACTAAACTAATCTTAAAATCAGTATATTATTTAAATTTAAACCTTCAAGGCTTCTTGTAGTTTTCGTCGGGCTATGTTTACACGGTCTTCTTGTCGCCGTATATCGTCATCAGAGACTAGTATGGCCTGCATTAATGGCTGGTCAGGATTAATAAAAGCCGGGGCGTTCTTTTGGAATTCAGACTTCGTGGCAGTTTGTCCAGTTACAGGCGTATTTAGCACATGCAAAGCTGTGGCTAGTGATTGCATAACCGTCTGTTCATGTACATTAGGACCTAACGCTTTCAAATTTTTCGGTAAAACAATATCATCCAATTCCTCACCGCTCACGTGACAGGCGCGCATACGTTCTAAACGTTTCTCCCAAAAGAGTTGCTTAGGTTTTTCCTGAGCGCCATGCTTGGTGTCATGCTTTACTTTGTTATTCTCGTGATTTCGCACCACCGTTACCGGTTGTTTGAATATAGAGGCTGTTTGACGTATCGGAGGAACCAGTGAAGCATCTGAGCGCAATGCTCGACTGTCAAAAATATGCAAATTTTATATATAGGAAGGCAACATTAGAAATAGTACCAAAACATCAGCTAGAGAAGGTAACCCAAATAGCGTGTATTAAACTCCGTTGTGGGGTACCTTCAAAATTTAATTAAAAAAAAAAAAAAAAAAAAAAACATGCATTCACTTGCAAATGAATTTAAAGCTTAATAAATTTACAATTCCGCCAATTCTCAAGAAAACAAAAGCCTTTCCCAGCATTTTTATCAAGCACGGGAAATTTTTGTAACTGCCAATTTTTGTGAAGGGATACAAAACGAAAAGACAAAGAAGAAAAGTAAAACCAAAATCGAATGACACGACATGCACCACAATCGACCTTCTCACTCAGAGGCTCTACCTGAATTCTAATTGTTGTTGCTGTCTTATGTTAACGTTGCTACTGGCTGCTGCTGGGACTGCTGCGGTAGGAACAGTTACAGTACAAGATCCCAATAAAGTGCTATGTTGGGGCGAGGCTCCAGCTGCAGGTTGCGTTGCCGTTTTATGTTTCCGTTTTAAAGAATTTGAGCTAGCAGCTTGTGGTGTTATTGTTAGAGGACCTCCAGAAGCTCCTAAAGACGTTGTCGTACTGCTTGAATTAACACAACCGGTACCACTGGCAGGCGAGCAGCGATATACAGATATGGAAGGCAGTGGTAGGTGATGTATAAATTTTCCCTTTTGAAAATCGAAACTGCTTATATCTATCGCATCTCCCAAGTGGCGTGACAGTTGGGGTTTTGTGTCGATACGTTTACCTGTAGGACTACAGTTCACCAACAACATTGTATAGAAATACATAGGTCAAGTAGGTGATGGGTGAATGGAAAGGATACGTGTATGTGACAGGTAGTGTATTTGTGTGTTTTAATTAATTGAATTGAAAGAAAGTGTTAAGATTTTGATATAACGTGCATCTTGGTTAATATTTACTATATAATGTTTTAAAAAAAAAAAAAAAAAAAAAAATTATTTTCCTCTCTCTCACTTACCTATAATAGTAAACGTCAACTTTTCCTGCTGAGATTCCTGATTTTCTTAATACCTCCTCTCTTTGCCAGCCCTTTGGTAAAGCATTACAGTCTACTCTCTTTCGCTCAATAGTAATATTCGAGTTCATTTGAACACTTTATTAAGTATTTTTAATAGAATTTGTGCACTAATAGCGGTCAAGAAAAATTGTTTAGCTTTTTTTTTTTTTTCTTTTTTGTTGTCTGAAAGAAGAAAGCAAAACAATTCTTTTTATGCAAGATGGAATTGCCAGGATAATGCTATAAGAATATGTCAACGGACTTCTATATCGCTGCCAGATTCGCCAGCAGATAAGTGTTAGCAGCATGGCAACGTAGATACAATATACAATTTAATTATAATTACCCCGATTTCTCCAAGAAAGAACTGCTGTTAATAATAACAATAGTTGAATATTTAATTCAGAACAAGTTTTACTGGTATTAACTAACAAAAATAATTTATTATTGAAAACATATTAGCAACAGAAAAGCGATCGAAATAACAGCGCCAACTCGTCTCTACCATTTGTACAGTAGTTTGTGTTTGTATGCGGTATGTAACTTTCTAATCGAGTTTATAAAGTAAGAAGAGGAAAATCTCTTCAAGGAAATATTTCTACTTTCTTTAATTACCAGAGATTCTTTTGCATCTACAAGTAGATATACGTTCGTAATGCCATTTCTAACTGGAGAAAATGGTGTGTATATATTAGTGGCAATTGCTGTGCACATATTGGTTTACATGTTTGTAACACGTAAACGAGCTAAAAATATTGTGGGCAAACATGTAGTTATAACTGGAGGAAGCAAAGGTATTGGCTTATGTTTGGCAGTAGAATGTGCTATGAAGGGTGCTAATGTAACTGTGATAGCTCGTGATGAAAAAATGTTAAGTATGTAATTAATTATAATGTTGAAGGAAAAGAAATTCCAGTAACCATTAGATTTTTATTTTCAATTAGGCGGAGCGGTAGCTCTTATGGAAGTGATACGTCAGTTGCCTGAACAAAAATTCCAATACCGTTGCTTGGACTTGTCGTCTAAATATGAGCAGGTAGCCGAAACCTTTGCTAATATAGAAGAGAGCTTGGGAGATATTTATATGTTAATTAATTGTGCTGGTTTAGCTATATGCGGTACCTTCGAAGAGGTATCCGTTGAAGATGCTCGAATGCTGATGAATGTTAATTATTGGGGTACATATAACTGTACGCGATATGTTCTACCAAAAATGAAGAAATCCGGTGAAGGGATTATTGTTATTACCGCTTCTCAGGCAGCTTTATTTGGTATATATGGATATGGACCTTATGCTGCTTCCAAATATGCTCTTAGAGCAATGGCCGAAACAATTGCTATGGAATCGAGGCATTTGGGAATTTCAGTAACACTAGCTTTGCCAGCTGATACGAATACCCCCGGTTTTCAAAACGAAGAAAAAACCAAACCTAAAGAAACAAAAATTATATCTGGTGGCGGAGGATTGGCTGAACCGGAACGCGTTGCTAAGCAAATCCTAAATGACGCATTGGTGGGTATTTATATGCATCAATATATTTGAAAAGTTCATTACGCGGAGATGAAATAAGGTTGGAACTAAAAAAACATGACTGCGGCCTTCGCATTGCAAAGTTTAAATGCTTTTCCAATTCCGCAGTAATTGCTGGAAGCTTGGAAAATGAATATGAGTATATTACATCATTTCCTTGTTCAGTACCTTCAAATCTGTATTATTTGCAACTCGATGCACTGGTTTCCTAGCAAACTAAGTTTTTCCTCAAGTCTCGTCTTATATAAAGACCTCTTTATCCTAGAAATCTGATGTCCGATCTGAAATCGATTGAAGATTGATCGAATTTAATATACATTTAATATGCCACTGATAAATACCATCGATTTTTTTCTTTTTACGTTAGGACGACTTGTTTAAAGTCATCTTGAGTAATATTTTCCAGTTATTATTTAATCGGTGTAAAAGCAATCATTAAATTAAATTTCTTTTAACATTTACCAGGTTAATTTGTTGCAATTATGTATACAGTCGCAGTCATTCCGCGAACTTTTCATTCAGTCCAAGATTTGAGCATGTGTAATACAAAATTTTTAATTGGATATTTTTATTACAGAAAAGCAACTTTATATCAATATTGGGATTTGAATCATGGCTCTTAACGTTGTTAGGCGGCGGACTATTTCGTTGGGGAGGACTTTTTCAAAATGTATTTCATGCCTTGGTTTTAGGTCCCTTACGTGTAATCGGCTGCTTTTTGCATTTACATTTTGAACGCATTATTAGAAACTGCGCCAAGGAGAAAAACGACTAATTCTTTCACAAGCCAACCTTATGAAAAGATTTTTGATATTTAATCTAGTTAAGAGCATAGGTTATATTTAAGCTGCCATCAATGAAAAATTATTGGAAATGAATTAATAGCACAAAATTTAGCCAAAGTTCCCTTTATTTTATTCACTATTTAAGTTTTTAATAAATATACTTAATTAGTTTTTAAAGAAAAATATATAATTTTTAATAATTACAATAACACGAAAACCATTGCTATGTGAAACGTCAGAAATTAAGCAATCAGTTAATTAATTTGTCTAAAAGTGCATAGGAGTGTTCTTAGTATTGTTGATTTATAGCACAAATTTGCAAAGTATTTGGACTCAGGGTTTGACGATTATGATTATTATTGTGATAAAGTCTTTATTCAAAATTGCAATTCATTTGCACATATATCGTTTCAGCAAATTTTCGCACCAATTTGATTATATCGTAATGACACGAGATAACAAACACGTCAATCGTTTTCTTTTGGAATGAAATGAATTTCGTAATTGAGTTGAAATTACGAATATGCAGTAAATGAACGCAAAACAATAGCAAAGAATTTTTTACATCATCTAAAATCACTACATTAACCAAATAGAATACATGACTGATGACATCGGTATTATATTTTTGTTTAGTGGCATTTCCAATGTCGCCACTATTTGTACTTGTAATGAAATCTGGATTTAATTCGGTTCCATAATGATTTGAAATTACAGTTAAATTGATATACCAACAGAATGATGTTCACCAATTGGGCAAAGGCAGTTGGATGTTCTGCATTGAATAAAAGTTACAAAGAGATTGGAATTTTAAATCCTTATAACCGAATAGATGACCGATTGATCTTTTTGCCGGGATATAATTGACTTCATAGAAGAAAATGGTGCTTGCATTTTTTTAATTAGTTAGTTCTATGTACCATAAAATTCTTCTCACGGTTTTCCTCCCCACATGGCTGGCTTGCCTATAGGCCTACACCATTATAAACTTAACTTAAAACTATAATAATATTTAAGAAAAAAATCGTTTTCAAGCTCTGTAACACTTGCTTTTCTCAAGAAGTACATTCCAATAATACTGCCCACAATTTGTACGATTCTACGCGTGGCATTAAAAACCGTGTAATCTTTTAAAGTCCATTGAAATTGATTTCTCACGAACAAATAAGAAACATTGTCGTCGCCCGCTATAATGAAATCATTTTAAAAAAAAATCGAATTATGCCTTCATTATGCGAAGCACTTACCCATTACAAATAAAGGTAAAGTTAAGGCCATCATTGTTAACCAAATAATAATGCGGTCATAATTAGGACGACGCTTTGTACACGTTCGCACCAAGTCCTTAACCAAATCAAGGCGAAAGAATTCACGTATTTTAGACTACGGCAAAATTTTTTTAAATAAAATTTTCTAAAGAATTTAAATTTTTATTGAATTATTAATATTTACATTCCCTGCTGTCATAATTTGTTCTGGGAAGCCGTGCCACCACAGTTGCCTGCACGCGCTTGCCGATCTTCCGTTCCACCATATGTTGCCTTTGTAGCTTCATAGAATATATCGTGGGCTCGGTAGAACGCCTCGTGGAGCTCTGGTGTCACAAATTCCACCTTTAAATTCTTGCTAGTGAGGGTCAAATCGTCTCTGTGGTCTTCGGCGACAATATCACCGCTCACCTCTTCGCAGACATCTTCTTTTCCTTGTGTTAGGTCCTTCATACACGCTTGACAACGCAACTGCTCACGGATATAGGGCGCGATTCCGTATCCCGTGAGCAGCCGTGGGTAGTCCCCTTCCTTAATTTTGTTGTCACCTGTGCGAAGATCCTCGAAGACTACTCCATCCAGGCCGAATGGTACGAACTCTTCTTCGCCCTGAGTTTCACCTTTATAATTCATGTTGTCGATGAGGTGTTAGTCATTATCCTGAAGCCGCTTCCCTGTCTTGCCACCTGCAGGTTCATTAGCCTTGTTGACAGCTTCACTATTTCCACCGATGACCTCGTTCTTCTTCTTTTGGAGGGTGCCATGTTGATAAAGATATATTCGAGTAGGGCCTGTCTTACCCTGTGCCTGGCACAACTATCGCGTCACACAGGGTAAGCCTTCAGCAGCTCATCAAAGTTGTTGATAGTTAGGTGGACAAAGTTGTTGATAGTTAGGTGGACTTCGGCCGCTAGCAAGTCCGCCAAAATGTTTGTGAACCTCGTAAACAATGCGTATATTTCGTAGGTACGCCGAGCTTTTGGATCGTTGAAGACCTTTCTGTTTATTGCCGCTTTGACTGTCGCAGGAGTTATATTGCTGAAAAATGCACGATGCATAACACCGTGGTGCGACAATTGTTGGTAGATGGTGGTTAGATTCAGTACTCAGTTCCTCACTTATTCACACATTCACTCATTTGTCCATTCATTTATTTGTTAGCTAAATTGCAAGCAACTAGAGACTCAAACGACATTCCCAGGGAAACTATGTGAATCTCAAATGGGTCTCCTTGGCAAAAATTGAAATATATGAAATTGTAAATAATAAATAAATGCACTTACCGTCAATGCTCTTATATTACTTGGAGTTACTCTTTTCTATATTTATTGTATATTTTATTTCCAAATTTTTTACACTTATATTTGTTTAAATTATTTATTTTATTATTTGTTTAAATTATATATATTCAACTTTTATTATCATATTCCTTACACTTATTCAACTTATTAAATGCTTTATATTTTAATAAACTATTTTTTTTTTTTTTCTAATACACTAAAATTTTTTTATAATTTTATAATTTTTTTTGATTTTTCTTATTTCACTTTTATGTAAATGTTTCAAAAACTTCTCCTTGTAATTTTTAACCTTATTAATTCCTTTTTTAACTTTTTTTTTTCTGAATTATTTATTCACTTCATACAACTTCTTTGTGCATTTGTAAAATTGTTTTGATTTTTCGCTAAAAGCCGTTAGCTGGTTTTTTCCTTTATATAGTTTATAAAAAAAAAAAAACACCATGTGTTGTAATAGAGAGAGAACAGAGTTACTTTCAATAAATCATGCAAATTCTATTAAATGAGAAAATGGTCGAAAGAAATCATCCCAATTCTGTTAAATGAGAAAAAAATACTTTAGAAACCGTGGATAAAACAGGTGATTCGCAGCAAGCACTAGCATAATTAGTAGTCATGACGACGAACCTTTAAACATTCAAAACAACATCTTGATTACAGGCTCAGGAATAAAAGAAGCTTAAAGCTGCCGAAGGTCTTTCCAGAACCAATCTGAACGACTTAACAGATAACAAAATCAGCAAGAAAATGAAGTTTTCAACATTAGTATACATTTTTTAATGGCGACAAACGATTACTGAACGAACGGCTGATAAAGCAAACGATACTTTCCCAAATGTAGTAAAATATATCAAATAAGGAGGAAACCTTGGGCTCACAAACATGAATTGTCCGCTTACATTTTTTTTTTTGGTCGCAATTACTATAAAGGAAAAATTTTTAACAATAACCTTTGCAAAATCATATAGAAGTCCAGACAAATCTTTTTATTCTCTGTCCTTTTTCATTCAGGCCAAAAAAACTTCTTTTTTTAGGACTAAAAACTATTACAATTTATATTCCGCGTTAACCGTATTTCTATCTTATCGCTGTTGGTAAATTCTACAATCTTTTTACTGCATAATACTGGCAACGGCTTTACTTTACTATGATGATGAATTGATGAATAAGAAGAAGCACTTCTACAATAGCATTTTTGTTGTTTTATAAACAATTGGGTAAATTGCAATTATTATATTATAAAAATACGCATTCCATGTTTAAACAAAGCAGAAATCAACATCGTGATATTCAAAATTTATTAAAGTTATGAGTTTACGTGATTTAGATTTCAGTTTAACTCAACGTCTTGTTTACATGGTAATCGTACTGCTGGTTATACTATTTATAAAAGAGTGGCTTTCAACTGGGAGCTCATTAGATTACGATTAAAGTTAAAGTAAATTAAGAGCTATGGCTAGCTCTTCGAATAGGCGTGTTTCATATTTTTATAACCCGGATGTCGGCAATTTCCATTATGGTCCCGGACATCCCATGAAGCCTCACCGTTTGTCTGTGACTCATAGTCTCGTAATGAATTACGGGTTACACAAAAAAATGAAAATTTACCGTCCATATAAGTAAGTAAAATCAAACGCATTACCATGTTAAATATTACAGGAACTAATATTGCATTTAAAGAGCTAGTGCCCAGGATATGCTACGTTTCCATAGCGAAGAGTATATAGAATTCCTACAACAAGTAACACCACAAAATATTCATTGCAATTGTAAGTTTCTTCAGTTTACCTTAAAAAGGAACAAATTTCATCTCTTTCAACTTCATTTTAGCTGTGGGATACACAAAATACTTATCTCATTTTAGCGTAGGAGAAGATTGTCCCGTATTTGATGGATTATTTGAATTTTGCTCTATGTATACTGGAGCTTCCTTAGAAGGAGCACAAAAGCTTAATCACAATCACAGCGACATTTGCATCAACTGGTCAGGTGGTTTGCATCATGCTAAAAAATTCGAGGCTTCCGGTACACATACAGTTTTTGTCTATCATTTTTCTAACATTTTAATTATCCTTCTCTCTTGTAGGTTTTTGTTATGTCAACGATATCGTGATTGGTATATTGGAACTGTTAAAATATCATCCCAGAGTTCTCTACATAGATATTGATGTTCATCATGGTGATGGAGTTCAAGAAGCATTTTATTTAACCGACCGCGTAATGACCGTATCTTTCCATAAATATGGTAATTATTTTTTTCCTGGCACGGGCGATATGTACGAAATTGGAGCAGAATCAGGCCGATATTATAGCGTCAATGTACCTCTTAAAGAGGGCATTGACGATCAAAGTTATTACCAAGTTTTCAAACCTATCATCTCAGCGGTTATGGATTTTTATCGACCTACCGCCATTGTACTGCAATGTGGTGCCGATTCTTTGGCCGGTGATCGTCTGGGGTGTTTCTCATTAAGCACTCGCGGTCATGGTGCCTGTGTAGAGTTTGTTAAAGGCTTGAACGTACCCACTTTGGTGGTAGGTGGTGGCGGTTACACGCTGCGCAACGTAGCCAGGTGCTGGACTCATGAAACGTCTTTACTAGTTGATGAACCTATATCAAACGAATTACCTATGACAGAATATTTGGAGTTTTTTGCTCCAGATTTCACGCTTCACCCTGATATCAATACTCGGCAAGAAAATGCAAACTCAAAACAGTACTTAGAAGCTATAGTTAAACATGTTTATGAAAACTTAAAAATGTGCCAGCATTCGCCAAGTGTACAAATGTTACAACTGCCGGTCGATGAGGACATGGAAGAGCTGCGTATCAAAGAGGAAAAAGAGGATCCTGATGTGAGAATATCGCAATCGGAAGAAGACAAAATTGTTGAACCGAAAAATGAGTTTTTTGATGGCGAACAAGATCAAGACAAAGTTGATAACGTAGTTGATAGTTGAAAAAACCGTTCAAACGGTCGAGTGATATTTAGCATTGGGTTGCAATCAAATTGTATTTAAAAAGCATACCATGTGTAATAAATAATAAGCTTACATTTATACACCAAACAATGCAATGATTCATGATCATAATTTTTAATGACTCGAAGTGACAAGGAAAGTCCTTACCATCCCGTAGTAGTGTTGGCTAAGCGCCTCATACGTCTAGTATTACGATCTTGATCACGTATTTTCTTTTCCATTTCTGCATCTGTTAAGGTTTCAAGAAATGGAGCCCATGCATCCGCATCGCTAGGATTTCGGAAGGGGACATCTATAGTCGATAGAGGAGCTTCGCTAAACGCATACGTGCGATAATGCCAAGACAATTGTCCTCGAATACTATAAGCTATGGCTGTCACAAATTCACCTCCCAAACCTAATTCAGCGCATAATTTAATAGCAAATTCTTCAGGATTGTTGTTTTTATCCGACATATCCCATTCGACCTGATCCACTAAAGAGGTATTTCCGACATGTATATTGAGTTTAACAATAACTCGTTGATCGCTACTTTCTTCTATAATTGGCGTTTCGCTGGGAAATGCTTCAATTTGCTGACGTATAGCTTGTGCAATAGCTGGGACAAATGGTATTGGGTTTAGGTCCAAATCGTCGCATAGAACTTCGGCAAATTGCTCTGGAGTAGTCATGCTCTCATTTTTGTTCCAAGTAAATGTATCACGTAGCTTTTGTCCTTCCAACTCCATATCCAATCGTATAGGCACCAAGCACTCTTTTTGGGCTGCGTTATCAAGATTCGCAGTTGGATCAGTATCATCAAAACACATAGGAAAAGTACGAATCTTTTTTGTGTGTATCCGATTACGGTTTATCGGAGTGGCTTGAGGAACGGCATCTAGATGGCTGGAATTGGGCATTGTCGGCACATATTGGGGTTGCTTTTTAGATTTGCTTTCACGTGGCAACGGTGCATCCGAAGTATTTACGGAGATTGCTCTATACCTGTTAAATATGTTAATGTTATACATGCATTGGTTCACTTATATGAGAGCAACCAAAAATTTCAATACAAACTTTTCGTCATTTCCAGCTATAATATCGTCTACTTCACAAGCTCGCAGTAATGAAACTGAGCTAGCTAATATATGTGGACTTAGGCCAGAATCGGCTAAACGTTTGCGTTCCTCATTGGAGAGCACAATGCGAGTCATACCCGGGTATTTTTTGTATAAAATACCACGAAATAGGCGCAAATAGTTCCCTACTTCTGACCCGACATAATAATATTCTCCACCTTCTTCCAGCTGAAAAGCAACCGGTTTGTCGCCGTAAGTTTGTATAGACATTTGATTTATTAATTTGACCGACTAAAGAATTTAACCATTTACTGATTTAAAATTAATATTAGAATTCTTTTCAGCGTCTTGAGTGTTTTTCACTCTTGCCTTCTTCTTCTTCAGCTACGTTAATCATTGCGTTGGTTACGTGCTATCATTTGCCTGTGGACTACAATAATTTATTTGTACTCTAACTTGGCATCATTTCCACATATATTATTTAATAAGCAGAATAGACAAAAAGCAAAAAAAAAAAAAAACTAAGATAAGAACAAATTAAACTTTTTCAAAAAGTCTTTAATAAAACTTTAATGGCTTTGCTGAGGAATTCCTTGCGATGTATGCAAATTTCATCGGTTAAAAATGTGGGAAGCACTCTCGGTAATTTGCGATTTCATCGTCATTGTAGATCACGATAAATGTTATTCTTTCTTCTAGTACAAACACGTTCTTTTAAACGATGGGTTGCTCCGGTTCTACGCGAGCTTCGACACCGTGCCAAAAAACTTGGTCCACAGCCACCTGCACCTCGCTCGGGATTTTTGGACTGGAACTATCGCGCCGAATTATTTGCATTCGGGAAAAGATTGAACGAAGACTTTCAAATACCGCTATTGCAGACAGCTTTAATCCAAGAATCGTATGTAGCCAAAGAGAAGCTTAAGCAAGAGGAATTGGGCGTTGAAAATGTTGATATACAATTAAAACACAATGCGGAATTAGCAGAACATGGTCAACGTTTAGCGAAAGCTTATATTGAGGCTTTCGTAGCACACTCTCTTCCTAAAATGCCTGCGGAAGGCCATAAAGCCGTCACTTCATATTTATTAACTGTCGACACATTATCCCATGTTGCTTTACATTTGGGCATGAAAGAGTTGTTGATGGATGCAGACTATCCGCCTTCAAGCGAAGCAATGTCGCGTTCATTGCTGGCTGTAATTGGCTGCCTACAGCAGTCAAGCGGGTTGGAAAGAGCTTTTTCATTTGTTAGAGATTTTATTTGCACTCAGCTAAATCAAAAGGACTTGATGGAAATTTGGCATATTGATAAGCCTGCAGAAGTTTTAAGACAAATATGTCGGGAAAGAGGAATAAGCGAGCCAGAGCCTCGCTTGATTGCAGACTGTGGCAGGAATACTATATTAGCCGCATATTTTGTCGGACTGTATTCCAATAAAAAATTATTAGGAAAAGGTTTTGGTGAAGATATCAATACCGCAACTCAGTTGGCCGCGCTGGATGCTTTGCAAACTATATTTGAAATTCACGAACATAGGAAACCTATCAATTTTAGCATAGAAGTTGAAAGTAAATCGATTAAGTTACCTTTACTTTCGAATTAAAAATGTAATAAAATTGTTTTTCAAATCATTTTTTTTCTGTTCCTCTTTACATACGTACTTTTCCATTAATGTTAAATAACGAAATACCTTTAAATTAACTTAGAATTTTAAATTTTTTTTCATTTTAATTTAAATTGGCTACAATCACATTAAATTTAGTGATTTTATCTCTGCTCTGAAAACTTTAATTATGCACTATATACATATATATATAGCGTATATAGTCAAACTTTTGCATAAAATCATAGCAAGTTCCAGAATAACTGTTCTTTACCTATGCGATTAATTTTAAGTCGTACTTGCTTTCAATCCATTTTAATTGGCTGGCCCGTGATAGGATCTTCGGGCTTGCTTTCAAGCGAGAAGGGCGGGATTTTACAATCGAACATATGACCATCTTCGCGTTCCAAACGAAACGTACCCCACATATGACCGCTGGGCGCTTGCAGACTTACATGACTACTATATTGAAAGGCGGGCAGGCGGGGACTTAATATAGGCTCCTGGCCTACAACGCCTCGGCCTCGTACAGTTTCCAAAGTACCGGACAATGAAAATATACGCCAGTGTCGTTCTCGTAACTGCACACTCATCATTCCTAAATTTTCTAAACGTATAGAATAACGCCACTATTGACAAAGAATAAGCACAAAACAAAATATAAAGGAAAAATTATAAAAACATCCAATATATACGTACCCAATATACCGACGAGGCCGGCGTTTCACGACAACCCATATAGAATGGTATCACAGTGACGCGTATATTTTCTGTAGTTTCTTTATGTACATCGCTTAACTCCAGCCAAGGATGATTTTTATCTTGCCATGATTTGAGCGTGTCTTTGGCTTCGAAAGTTGGTTGCTTTTCTGGGACATGATTCAGGAACTTGTCAAATAATTCGTGGTGCAAAGGCAGTTTATCCGTAGACGAATACGGCATAATATCATCATGCGACACGTAATCCAAACCAGGTATTGCATACAGGCTGCGATTAGAATCTTGACTACCTAAAAATGTTACTGCCTCGGTCTGCGCTCTCTAAAATACGAATAACCTTTTAAAAAAATTTTCATCGATAAAACTAACTAACGACTTTACTATGTACGGACAGTCTCTTGAATCGATTAGCACCTGATAGAAAGTGTGCACCTTGCCTCTTATTTCTTTGGAATTGCTATCCTTAGAAGGTGAAGCCGTTGAACTTGAAGTATTACTGCTAGTTGATGTTGAATTCGTGCCACTGGGCGCGTTAGTTTTGTTTTCCGTAGCTGATTTGCTTGCTGTTGAACTAGTTGAAGATGTACTGCTACTGACTGCAGAATTTAATGTATTAACCACTTCGCTTAACTGGGATTTTAAAGCAGCTGAAACGCTCTCCGCGGCGTTTGTTGAAGATTTCGGCGGAGTATATTCCTGACTTGCAGCTGATTTACTTTCTTCGGTTGCAGTACTTGTAGTAGCGGTGGTGGGATTTATAGGTGGCGACTGCGATATTGTCGTTTGAGGTGGCTGTGCAGTCGTTGCTTTAGTTGATTGCGTTGGTTTGGTTTGACTGTGCAAGTCACGATCGTAAACGCGTGCTGTCCAAGGAAATAATACCACACCTCTATAACCGAATATACGATGCAGAAATAATTGTCCAGTTTCATATTTGCCGTCTAATTTGATTGTTTCCAAACGACCCACTTCTGCTAATCTGCAACGAAACAATACCAAGGAAAAAGGCGGCACTAAATATTTCGCATTCACCTGTTATGCAACTAAAATTTGTTATTGTTTACTTTGCGCAAACGGCAGTCCGTAATTATTCTCAATTATTCTAGATGTAACCAATTTTACTAGAAAATGCTCAGTTAACCAAGTGCTAAGATTGTAACCTTGAAAACGCTGGATTGCAAAATATTACCTGGTCGGATTTGAGTTCTGCTTTTTAACTGTTCGTTTTATTATAAACATAAGTGGCGGCGCACAGCGGCTTAATAGCATTTGTTGCAAAAATCCCATTTTGATGGAATTTTATTAAATTAATTTCGCGTTGATTCCTTTTTTTTGCACCAGTTCTTGTTAGATTTTTATTTTGTGTTTCTGCACTCCAGTAAGAAGATTTCTCGATTTCACTTAACAGAAAAATATAATTTTAACGCCAAAATTTATGTAATACAATCGAATTTTTTGCTTTTATATGTTTTTTTTCGCTAAAGTAATTTATATTATTTTAAAAATTTACATTTTTTTAATCAACGTCCGAGAGTCCTAGAGAAGTACTTTTGAAATGTAAGCAATAACATGTGCATGACAGCTTTAAACAAAAAATAAAAATTAAAGCAGCAACCACACACAGTACCAGTTTTACAGCGACGACCCTACACAGTGCTACAGTACTACTTTTACAGCAGCATGTGCTGCCATTTAACAGAATGCAATACGTTGTGTTCTACCCTTATTGCCATTTAACAGAGTGCAATATGTTGGTGCTGCCGTTAACACAATGCAATACGTTGGTGCTGCCATTAACAGAATGCAATACGTTGGTGCTGCCATTAACAGAATGCAATACGTTGGTGGTGCCATTTAACGGAATGCAATACGTTGGTTCTGTCATTTAACAGAATGCAATACGTTGTGTTGCCATATTAGATTGTACAGTGTTGCCAATAAGAGTGTAAATTTGGAACATTACCACCTATTGGGATAAGACTCCACGAAATGAAAGCTATAATTGGCACAAATTTGGCAGCATCCCGTTTTTATAGCCGTTCATAAAAGCACATTTATTCTTGGGCATCTGCCTCTTTCTTTACATGACATTTTACTAGCTATTATCGTTATTATTATTAATTCTTAGCTACAAAAATAAATACAAGACTAAAGCCCTAAAGCACTAGCATGCAAGACTAACGGCTGTATTGAAAACTCTAACGCACTTGAGATTTAAACTCACGATCAATGAGTTGTTAGTTGACAGGCTTTGTCTCTCTCTAATGCATATAATTTTTTTTTATTATAGATATTCTCGAATTAATCACAATTTAAGTGAGCATGTCTCGCTACTTTTTGGGGCTTCTGCAGACTGCTTAATGCGACTGCCATTTACACGCTTTCTCGAGAACAAACTCGCGTAAATTAAGAGTTTTATGTAATCCTAAACACAAGCCCCCAAATTCTTGTCTTATTGAGTACTATTAAATAGCAGCTGCCAGTCTCAAGAGATCGTATTTCTTTTGTAAATAAACCTAAGCTCAGAGTACTATTAAACAGCAGCTGGCAGTCTCAAGAGATCACATTTCTTTTGTAAATAAACCTAAGCTCATATTTCTTATTATTAAATTTGAGAAAGGCTGACCTGATCGTTATTTATAACGAAATTTAGATAAACATATGGATGGACTTTGGTTTCAATTGCATTGCTTTTTTTAATTTAGTTAAACTTAGCTTGGTTTATTAATTAGTAATGACACAATTGTACAATAGTCATCATTGAGTACAATAAATCTTTTAGGTTACGATACATTCTGCAATTGGCACACGTTACTTCCGTACATTCTGCAACTGGCATGCTTTACTTCTGCACGGATTGTCCGCTCTATTATTATTATTATTATAAATCTTTTAGGTTACGATACATTCTGCAATTGGCACACGTTACTTCCGTACATTCTGCAACTGGCATGCTTTACTTCTGCACGGATTGTCCGCTCTATTATTATTATTATTATAAATCTTTTAGGTTACGATACATTCTGCAATTGGCACACGTTACTTCCGTACATTCTGCAACTGGCATGCTTTACTTCTGCACGGATTGTCCGCTCTATTATTATTATTATTATAAATCTTTTAGGTTACGATACATTCTGCAATTGGCACACGTTACTTCCGTACATTCTGCAACTGGCATGCTTTA
>KK499963.1:335578-354683 GCA_000688715.1 Glossina pallidipes
ACCGAGGAATATTTAAAATGCATCTAAAGCGCATCGTAAAGCTTAACTAGAACAAGTTGATTGAGAAATGATAGTTTTTTTGTTTATCCCGTATAGAGATGGAGAATGAAATTTACGCTGGACTGTAATCAATTTCGATATTTATGACGTACTAGGCAAAGAGTTTTCGAAGGATAAGGAAGAAACTTTCATGCCACAAAGATTGTGTGTCAAATGTGCAAATTTATTAAAAAATATTTACGTTTTCCTCTTAGAGGCGGAAAAATTGAACGAAATATATTTGGATCGAGCAAGGAGTATAAAAATTGTTATAAAAAGTGAAGATTGCTTGCAAGAACTACCAATTGATTTGCCACAAGCCCCGGAAACTAGCGTAGATATCAAGACAGAACCGCCGGAGATTAATGTGGGCGTCGGGACAGAACCGCAGTTATCTAAATGTCTTTCAAGCTTCGACGGTCTAACAGAAGAAACAAAGCAAGAACAGTTAAGGGAAAATGTAAAAAGTGAAATTAATCAAAATGAAGAGTATTTTCTAAACGACCTTAACTTAAGACGCGATCATGACGAGGACACAAAAAGGTACTGAATTAAAGTGACTTACAACAAAACGATTCATTTTATATATCTTTTTACAGTTCGAACGCCTTAGAAGAACAAAGTACGGGTGATCCTTGTAAAGGAAAAAAAATATATATAAAACCTACCGATCAGGATACTAATAAAGAAATTAAATATAATAGACCAGCATTTCAACAGCACGTGGCTGTACGTTGCGAATTGTGTGATAAAATCTACAAGAATTGTAAAACTCTAGCTGCTCATAAGTTCTATACTCATATGAATGATGAGGAAAAATTGCGTTGTGCTTTATGTGACTTTAAGACTAGTCGAATAACTTGTTTAAAGATTCACATGACCACTATACATGGGCCCAAATTCGCTGAAAAATCTATTAAACCAATGAACGCATAAGAAATTTCATGTTCAAAGAATTTTATGTTCAAAGAAATACTGCCGTAAAGAAGATCTTCAGAAACATGTGAAGGAAAAACATTCTAACGATTCGAAAACACAAACACAAGAGTTTCAGACCGGAGCTGGGAAATCGAAAGATTTCTATTTAGGTAATTTTTGTGGTCAATCATTTACAACACATAGCAACTTACAAATACATTCTCGTAAATATACCGGTGAAAGACCTTATAAGTGTGATTTATGTGAGAAGGCGTTCATTAGACAACAAGATATGAAATTGCATCGGGTGATACATAGCGATGAAAAACCTCATCAGTGCCTCCAATGTGGTAAATCGTTTAAAAGATCCGATAAACTTCACGACCATAGGCGAGTACATTCAGAACTTCGTCCCTATAAATGGACGGAATGTAACAAAAGTTTCAAACACCGTCCGTGCTAAGAACGCTTTCTTTATTGCCTGGGTAAGTTTTACTCCAGTTTAGTTTAATTTATTGATTATGAATAATAAGTAGTATTGACAATATATATACCTGTCTCTTATACACATCTAGATGTGTATAAGAGACAGTCAGTGTTTTGAATGTGGTAAATCGTTTAAAAGATCCGATAAACTTCACGACCATAGGCGAGTACATTCAGAACTTCGTCCCTATAAATGGACGGAATGTAACAAAAGTTTCAAACACCGTCCGTGCTAAGAACGCTTTCTTTATTGCCTGGGTAAGTTTTACTCCAGTTTAGTTTAATTTATTGATTATGAATAATAAGTAGTATTGACAATATATATACTATTATGCAATAATAATTATTATTATTATTAATATTAATACACCAATAAGGCTCTTACGGCACAGTAACAACAACAAAATGATCCAACAAGGATAATAAACATGTTGTACAATACTAGATCAAGACAAAGATATAAACGCTGTTATAATAAATTACAATTTATAGATTATCGAAGGCATTGATGGCCACTCAAAATCCGTTCGGGCTTGCAATCGGGATAATGAGTGCCACAACTTTACAACGTTAACAAAGAAAAAAGGGAAAGAAAATTCTTATAAGTGCATTAAAAATTAACTTTAGTTATTATTTAATTTCATTTATTACTTGAATCATATAAGGAATGAGAAACTATGAGTGCTATTAATGCCGGAACAATGCGCTATTTATAGAAAATATCATATTGCAATATGACAAAATTTGAATTATTTCTTGTAAAATTTTTGATGAAATAAAATAATAAATGTTTAATTAAAAGAACGCATTTTATTAAAAAAATTTGATAAGAATTAATATATAAAAGAGGAAAATTTGTAGAGTAAGTTATTAGTAAGAATTATGCGCGCACCTTTCCCGATGTTAATGTGAACAAAACGTTTTTCTTCTTAAGCACACACATTTTTAAGTTCTTAGAAATATATATGTCACAAACCTCTTAAAACTTTTCTAATGCTATTTGTGATTTTCGTCTTAATTTTATCAGTGCCTTTGTGGAACATTTTTTGCTTTCATGTAGAGTGATTTCTTGTTGTCATTACCAAGAAAGCAAGAGCTTTTGTCAATTTTGAAAGGACTCTATGTTATGTTTTTAACAGCATTCGAAACAGCTGATCGCGATTCGTTAGCTCTCACTACCACAATTTTTTTGTATATTGTTGCCGCTGTAAAAGTAGTACTGTGTAGTGTCGTCGCTGTAAGCTGGTTCTGTGTGTGGTTGTTGCTTTAATTTTTAATTTTTGTTTACATCTGTTATGCACACGGTTACATTTCAAAAGTAAGACCATATGCAGATTGTTGTTGTAAAAGTAGTAGGAAACTCTTTTTTAGTACACTTAATTTTGAACAACGACATTATTACATTTATCGATAATATTTCGATTATTTGCATCTTCAACGAATTATGTTACATATGTCATTACTTTTCGCGTATACACAGTAAACTTTCTCGCAGTGTATAGAAAAGTTAAACGACAGAAATTAAGAAAATATTATATTAGAAGAATTTGTTCCTTGTGCCTCTGGGAAAAAAGACAAAGAAAAATTATTCATAATTTAATTAGTTAATGTTTCAATAAATGTTTATCGCTTAAAAATTTTGTAAAATGAATCACATTTTGGTGTTTTTGTTTCTTTTATCGGGCACTGCCAATGTACTTCTAATTAAGTGAGTTTACATTATTTAAAGTAAATATATATTTATAACTCTTTTTTGGTTTCAGATGGGCAAATACACAGCAGGCTGAATGCAATGATGGAAAATTGCGTTACTTTCAACATCCGGTAAATCGCATATAATCGGTTTTCATAAGTTATCGTATATGAAATGAAACATATTTTTTAACAAAGCCTTTTATTTTTATCAATTTTAGGTATTCTTAACGATGATTATGTTTGCCGGAGAGCTGGTTTGTTATATGATATATAAGTGCACGTATTGCGTTTTGCGACGTCGTGGTGTATGTATATTCATTGTGGCAACGGAATCATTATGATTATTGAGAACATTTATATGTGTTTTTTGCACAGGATGGTTCTGAAATTGTAAATTTTTTTACTAATGGTGATCAAGATTTTCGTCCTAGTAAAATGATGTATCCGGCATTTTTACATGGTACTGCCTCCGTATTACTTTTTACCGGACTTTACCTGACCTACGCATCAAGTTTTCAAATGATAAGAAGTGAGTAGTAGAAGTGATAAGAAGTGAGTAAACAAATTGTACATAAATATTCTTATCATAAAAAAAAACATGCAAGAAAATTATATTCGGTCGTGACCGAATCTTTTTTTTGTACACAGCGCCGTTATCTTAAAGAAGACCAAAAAAGTAAAAGAACCAAATTTTTATGGCGTACAGTATGGCTGTGGTGTATAGTTTTTGTCAGTTAGGCTTGTGAGGGTTTGAAAATGTTTCAGTCACTTCCACCTTCTTTTGTAAATTCGTAGGCGATATCTTCATTTTTACTAACGGGAGAATGTTTACCATAAATATTACACAGCTACACATTACGTAGGCAAACAGATGGACAGGCGGACATATTTATATGCATTCGAAATTTGAAACTGACCAAGAATTTATATACGTTATGGAATATTTGAAGCTTATTTTTCCGAGGTATAAAAATATTGAAAAAGAAAAATTAAATGTTGATATACTATAAGATCGGATAGGCTTGGTACTGCACCGTTGCCTATACAATATGTGTTCAAATTTTTATACGTTTATCTGCTATAATTTATGAGTAATAAGCAAAAAAACAATTTTTTATTCCTTTTGGAAAACAGAGTTGTTCTCAGGTTACGCGGTGCTGTAGATGTGCCCTTCGGCCGATTTACCCCATCTTCAATACCAATCTGAACTGAAAGAACTTATAATGTTTCTGCCAAATTTGTCGATAGCTTCATTTTTGCCGTCAAGACAATGTTTACAATATACATTTCGCAGACGGACATGCTTAAATGGATTCAGATCATGAAAACATATAGTTTGTGACGTCTCTCAAGCTTGCTTTCGATAGTTGATAAAATTAGTATACCCCCATCCTTTGGTGAAGGGTGTAAAAATTGCACTTATACTATACTATAGAAAGATTCAGTTTTCATAGGAGCGGTTATATGAAAGACCGCTCATAAAAATTGCCTCAGCCGAACCAAATTCGTCCTGCCAATTTAGAATGTTCAACGGGGCGAGTTTTGTCGAGAAATTTTAAAAATTGTATTTTTTTTCCATACAGCGACTTTCCAAAATAGAGCATTATATGGGCCGCGGTCAAAACCATTTTCAATGCTTGCGTCAAAGCACGTCACTGTACCAAATTTCGTCAAATAATAATAAAATTGTTGTATTCCTGACAAGAAGCAAACTCTGGTCCGCTCGTCTTTACGAATATATTTATGGTGGCCACAGATCAATTTTAATAATAGGTGCGATTGGTTCAATAACGTAGCGACAAAAACTAAATAATTCAAATAATTTAAAAGTAAAGTAAGTAAAAAAACTATGGTTGGCCGCGGCCTACTGTCAACTACCGGTACATCACCGCACATCACCTTACATTCATTCATGTAACGACTATTCAAAAAAAGGCCCTATACGGGCAGTGTTCGTAAAATTGGTCCGATTCAAACCATTTTTAATAGCGTTCGTCCGTTCGGTACAACTATCGCGAGTTGCATGATATGGGCGCAGTTTGAACGAATTTATTGCTAAATTATCATTATATTTATTATTGTTGACTTATTATTATTGATATCATTCAGAAATTTACTTTTTTTTCTTTTTAACAGGCTCTTGCATTATTTTTGTGGCCTTTGCCAGTGGTATACAATTTAATACGACTTTAACAGTACGCCACTGGTGTGCTATGTTGACGATTGCGTTGGCTGTGCTCTCTATTATTATAAACGATTTGCAACGAATTCATTACGATCAAAATTCCTTAAGTCACATTGATTTTAATGCGGTTTTATCCGCTGAATTGATGATTATCTGCGCCGGTGCCTTTGAAGGTATTAGGATGGTTTATGAAGAAAAGTATATCAAAGCCATTAATATACCACTTATGCAAGCGATTGGTTGGCGTGGAATATTTGGTTTACTTACAACAGCATTGTGGGGGGTAGGCATGAACTATCAGCCAGCTATAATACCATTTAATGATAATTCAAGAGGTGTTTTCGATGATTTCATGGACATTAGCAAACAATTACAAAGTAATCACTGGATTATTGTGGCGATATCAATATTTTTTATAACAGCTGCTGTCCACGGCTACACTAGCTTATGTATTACAAAATTCTCTTCCAGTTCAAATCTTATTCACGGTGATGGTATACGGACGTATGCAGTATCTGTAATGGCGTTATTATTACAGTGGGAGCAATTCAATTTCGCATCATGCTTTTGCTATATAATGTTGCAAATTGGGATAATGTCATATCGTAGAGCTATTCTTATGGAATGGTATCGTAAAATATTATTACGTCTACAACGTAATCGTTATAATAATATGTCAGGTGATAATACAAGGGATTTAGATGGTACTGCAGTACCTACGAATCGACAAGCAGATGTTATATAAAATTGTTTGTCTTAAAATGTCATATCAGTTTTACACCTACCACTTTGAACTATATATATATGCAATTATATATGCAAATAAGTATCGACTAATTGGAGGCTTTACGAAATTCCGATCGCAAACTCGGGAATACTTTACGATCTTAAGAATTAATATAGAGAGCAGCAAGTATTTGGCTCAAGTCAAATTTACAAATTCATGATACGATTTGCTCGAAATAATCAAAAAAAAAAAAAAAACACTTGTAGATATATATTGAAATGAAGATGAATGATTTTTCGTGCAAATCGTCCTCATGGATTACTATGATAGCTTGCACTCTAACTTGAAGTGGTAGGTATCCGTATTCGCTTCAAAGCGAATATAAAATATATTCATTTTATATCAGTTTTAATTGTGATACCGATTAAAAAATCAAACAAAAAAGTATTTTCGGTTAAAAAACAGAAAAGAAAAATGCGTAAAGAAATTCAAGCATTTTCACATACATATGTACACTTTTTTCTTTTTTTCTTTTTTTTTTTTTATAGACTAAAAGTCTTGGTAGTGGCTTGAATGTTACTCAATATTTAAGAAGAGAATAAGGAAACTTAGAATAAAAATATATATATATATATATATATATATATATATATATATATGTATATCAAGTAACACAACGACAACTTGTTTAATATCATAATTGATTGGAATGCACGGTTTGTATTGCATTATAATTTATTTCAATTGCATTTCTTTTTTTTTCTTTTGTTTTTTTATGGCATCTTCTTTCTTTCCAATTGACACATTTAATTTATTTTTTCAAAGTTTTAACATAAACCTAGTTACGTATATTAATAAATAAGATTAAGAAAGAAACAAACTTAAAACATTCAATTTAAATTTTTCAAATTTTGATTATGATAAATTACGTACATACACATTAACTCATATATATGTTATTTTGACTATGAAAGTGATCTAAGTCAAGAATTAAAAGTTAAAATATAAATGAAAGGAATTTTACTTTCAATTATCTCAATTACATTTTCTCCCATTACTGTCATTCGTTTTTTTCTTTTTTTTTTTTGGTCCAATTGAAGAAAAATGAAAGTGGAGATGAAATGCCGACTCAGCCACTTAGTTTATGAAAGAAGTCATTTTCAAAATTTCTTAGTTGGCGATAACAGCGTGAAGTAGATAGATAAGGTAAGGTAGTGGTGATAAGCAGTCAAGGCAGCCGGAGTTAATTAAGTGGGCTGGTTAGTGATGCCAACTAGCTAAGATAGTTCATGAATCCTCTGCATTAATAATAACAATGATAATAATAAACAAGCGATGTATTTTCTATTCGTATTAGCAGGCATTTACAAAGTGACCGTTACACAAACTTGTCCTTGTTATCTAAAAATCGTACAAATCGCAATAGCATAATTGGAATAAGAACACATTTGACATGTAATTTAGTAAACATTCTGATGTAAGATGGATTCACCATTATTCCAGCATTCGAATAACTAGCATTTTTTTATTAACCCTTTGCACGACTAATATTCGCAAAATGGTCTTTATAAAAAAAAAATATTTCCCTGTTCGGAGGTCCCACGAAGTATGTATCCGTCTGTCCACCTGTCTATGCAGTGTTTGTGGCAAACATTACCCTGGTCGCAAAAAGGAAAATCTAACATAAATATTAAAAGTTCTTGCATGCATTCAAATTGAACTAAATCGGTCAAGGAACCGGGCCACGGTATAACGTAACCTAAGACTACTTTTCCAAAGATAAGAAAAATTGTTTTCTTTTTTGTTCGTTAGTTACAACAGTCACAACGATAAAAATTTGCTTTTATATTCTATGGGTTATTATTGATCAGCATCAAGTCTGAACCTTCCTAGATGTATTTGCCAGTCCGTCCGTCCATCTGCCTGTTAATTGCTGCGACAAATGTACTCGTGATCAGAAAAATATAGCAAGCTGTTTCAAATTTGCCAATAACATTGGCACGCAGGTTCATACTGAAATCAGCACCAAATCAATAAAATGACTCGCCCGTGCTGTCGGCGAATTTTTTTAACGATGTTTTTTCTTTTTTGTATATAATTTTCTTAATCGTTTCTTCATAAAAGAAAAAAAAAGATTAATAATTTTTGAAAACTCCCGAAATATTTAAAATATTTTGTTTGTTGGATAGTCCAGTTTGTGGGACGTACATTCACTTGACCTCAAATAGTCTTTGCCGTCAAGCGAGTATTGCAATTTAGTTGATTATGCGCATATGCGTTCACTTAGAAAACGTAGGGAGTTTCGTAAGTCTCGACGGCTTTACCAGGGAACAGACCGGAGAACAGACGCCAATTAGTCTACAAAGCCCTGCTACCATAATTCTAATATATATTATAGTCATAATATTAGTTGTAATATGTACGACGAGGGACCGTCATCATCATTACATCAGCGGAGGCAGCGCGGAGGCGGCTAAGATGCTAGCCACGCCTCGAGTACCTGAACATAAGAAAAGAAGTCGCGTACGAAGAAGTGAACGATGACATTGTCACCAAAGACCCAAAAGACAATGTCATCATCGCAAGCGCGTACCTTGAGGCGGAGTTCCCCAAAGGAGACGTACATGACGCGTTCCAGCAAGCATTCGACATCTTGTACACCGTTGTGAAGTAGCATATGCTGATAAAAATTAATTCGGCTTGTTATCACTTTACAAAAAGCGGTGCACATGTCATGGGGAAAGAAACATTCATCAAAACGCAGAAAATAAAATACATTTTTTCAGAGACAAGGTCATGTTCTGTACAGCGAATTTTTTGCAGCTCTGAGAAAAGCTCGCTTTCAGCGCTTTCACACATATAATATATGCTTTAGTTGAAAATAAGGGTCTGCAAGTCATTGCAAGATTGTTAAGAGGATAACTTTCGACATAACTGGCGGGTAATGCACAATTTAATACTTGAGGGAAATGCAATAAATAAAGCGATTCTCAAAATCAATCAAACTTTCAAATCGATGAACATATTCAGTGTATATCGATTGATTATATAACGTAAGAGACTTTTATAAAATTCTTCGGGCAATGTAGAAGATCGTTTTCTTGAAAATACAGATTCAAAAATATAATTACATAAAACGACGCATAATGCACGCAGTAATATTCCCATTCGATTTTTGTACAAATAACATTGGACATGATGGATTCCCTACCGGAATATATCAGTAGAAAAAAAGGAGAAGAAAAAGAGCTAATAACCGTAAAAATTAGTTTCTTTGTTAAAAAAGTTACAAAATATAAATGGATTTTTTTTTCTTATCTTAACTTTTCTAATGCAATACATTATACTTAACTTTTATCTATTTTTAGAAACATACAATTGGTTTTGAGAAAATCGCTGTTCATTACAATCATTTGCATAAAATATTCATTCACAGCCATTTTAAAAAAGTTTTAGCTATTGAAGGGTAAAGAAATTCAAATTATTTTCTTTGATTATATACAATACTAATTCACTTAAACTAATTAAAAGCAGATTTTTGAAAAATGTCAAAACGACTTGGCTCACTTTCATAATCAAAGGCTTATATAAACATTGATAATAGGCTTTTTTGAAACACACAGCAACATATAGAGCAACATTTTTCTAATTTCTACGCATAATTGTTTTTTTTCCCATTTTTGTATATAGTATCAAGCAATATATATATATACATATATATATATGTATATATATATACATATATCTATATACATATATATACGCACTTGGATAGACAATGTATGCAAAAACAATGTCGTATTTATAGGTAACAATTTATTACATTAGGAAGTGAGAGTGAGAGGCAATTTGTTTGTGTTTCCATTTTGTTGTTGTTGTTTTTTTCATTCTAAATTCTTTTAGTAAGCATTTAATGTTTTTATGTTTGGTTTTATTGTCTTTTGCATGATTCTTCTCTTTGTTTTCAATATATATATTTTACAATAATAAATTCCTTCATTTGATCATATAATCAATAATTGTTTTCGGTTTTTCATTAGTTGTTTTGTAACTCATTGAAAAAAAAAAACAAGAAAAAAAAGGCCATCATTTTTGGCAGCAATGCTTCGATACATGTTTACAAATATAAAAATGATTAGGTAAATGAAATATGAACTTAGTTCTTACAAAAACATTACATACATATATAAAATATCTAATGTTTTTGTAATTTCTCAAAAATATACGAACTGGAAGATACATTTTGATTCAATTCAAACTTTATTCGAATCTTATCGAAGCTTTTACTCATCACTACTAGGTACCGGATTCGGTGTCTTAACCGCATCGAAAGCATCGATAAGGTTCACTGATAGAATTAAATAAAATGCTTCCCCTTGTTCAAATGTCATTTTCGATTACGAATTTACAGAACTTTTTAGAACTACTTTCGTTCACTAGTGTGTAGTATTTATAAACTGAGAGAGAAGATTAACATTTTTGGGTTAATAAAATTTGTGACTTTTTCGACTTATTATTTTAGGCATTTCTTTTGTTTTTTTTTTTTTAAATTATTTAAAAATACATACATACAGAATTTTGTTTAAATGGAAGGAGCATAAAAGGAAAGACTATTTGGAAACTTTAAATACTCCGACTTAGATATTATGGCAAAAGTTGCCCACTATGGCTCGGAAAACTATTTTATTATAATATCACTTAAAAATTTGCAAACTTTGTCTCTTGATAGCAACTATAGAACTTAAACTAATCTGAATTTATCAATAATTATCTTAGGCAAGAGTTTCTACAATTACGCACACACTTCACTTTAAGAAGAAGAAGGAAAGAATTTTTTGAAAGAGTACATAGAAAATGCTGGAAATCTTTTATCACTTGCTTTTTAGTAGTGGCTTGTCTTGATGCCCATTAACGTTTCAGCCACACCCAAAAAGTAAACCATCTGTGCTATGCCAAATAATGGAGCAATCACTATCATACGACACAAACCTCCTTTAAAGAAAGCGGTGGGACCTTCGTATTTCATAGTTTTTCTGAAAATTTCAAAACAAATTTTAAAACAGATTTTATCATTTAATTTTAAAAGTACTTTTAATATGTTCACTCTAATCATCCACGTCCTTAGGGAAAAAATCAACTACAGCCGATTATATAGCGATCTATTCAGATCAAAATGCCCTTCGACAATTAGATTTCTACCTTCACCAAGCAGTGTTGGGGATAATCTTGTCAGTGTTATCGGCACAAAGCGTCATAGGCGGAAGAAATTAGCAAAGAGTCGAACTTTACTATATACCACTTCATTGCTTTGCCCTGCGATGCGTTGCATCATCTTTTTTAAATCAGACATCGCTGACTTTTCTCGAAAGCAATGAAACAGGACCGATCTAGCTTTGCTTCGTAGATAATAATGTAACCCATCGATGCCGAGAGAATGAATTCGACAATGCGAAATAATCAAATATCAAGGATATAATATTGTTTCATCGGAGACTCTGAGATGCCATGCATCAATAATAGCGCTTAATGGGCCGAAAGGAAGCTTTGTCGTTGCGATAAGCGTGGGTTCGTGTTTTCAGTAGAAAGGCAATATATTATAATATTCACTTGGTACGAAATTCTTTGTCTTATAGGAAAGTAAATTTTAATGGGGGTTTAAATTGATTCCAATTATTTTATAAACCATTCAAGCGTTTCTATAACGTTAGCTTTTTTGCTGTCGTCTAATTAACGCTAACAGACGGCAAGTTGACGTGATCAAAGGTGAACCGGACTTTGATAGCTTAAACTATTAGAAAACAAACCCAGCAACTGTTCACCTCTCTATGCTATGATGAGGGATATCAAGCAAAAATATCTTACGGGATATGAAATTGTTTAAAACTTACGTTATACAATCAGCGATGCCCTTGAATTCCTTTTCACCATCCGCTTTTTTAAGAGCTTGCAAGCGTGTTTTTATCACATCCAAAGGATTGACAAATAACGCTGCAAATGAACCGGACGCTAAGCCTGATAAAAATGACCACCAAAATACTGCTTCGCCAGAACTATCTTTACGCCGTGGTCCCAATTCGTTACACATGGCGAACATAGGAAAGTAGACAATCGAAAATGTAACATCTCGCAAACCCGTTGCTCCGATACCCTTGTATAGACCAATAATACCCTTCTCCCTAAGCAGTTGTTGAGCTATTTTTGTAGCCGAGGCCTTTTCGACAACTTTACCAGCTAGTTTAGCTTGGGCCGCAACACGTCCAGCGTCTTGCATTTGAATTTTTAATAACTCCATAGGAGTGGTAACAATAATTTGAAAAGCGCCAGCTAAACCGCCAGCAAGCATTTGACTACTAATTGGAAGTCTGCCATCTGAAGTCGTAAACTTATGGCGGAAGTAATCGTTAGCGGTTAATTTAATCGCTTTCTCGGGTGTAATTAATAAAATATTTACGGCTGAACCGCGATACATGCCAAAGTAACCTTCAGCTCGATATGTCTTTCGGAAGCAATCAAACCTAATATGAAAAGCAGAAAATGTTGCATAAAATCGAAAACTTGTATAATAAATGCATTAAAACGTACGTACATGTTTTTATACATTTTCTCGCCATTTGGTCCTATTTGTTGATTTTGTAAACGAGTTTTCACCAAATCCAAAGGAAAGACACATGATACACCGATAATACCAGCAATACCGCCATTGACTATTTTTGGAACTAAGCTAAAATATAACAAATGAAAGGAACAATTGAAAAATACGACATAGACTTAAATGGACAATAATCATAAATAATTTATAAAAAAAAAGTTCTGTTTTAACGCAGTTGAAAGCCACAATAGAATAATTATGACCATTAATAAAAGATGGCAAAAAAATAATTTTGTCTTTCAATGTATTCAATACTTTACTGTTACTTTTATGGCCGAAAAAAAAAAATTTTAATATTTTCTTCATTACCGTTAACCCAATAAATTTATGGGTTAATGCGAACTAGAATTTTCCATTCATTCAGATTGCTTAGATATGGAATAGATGGACAATGTCCGCATAGAAATTTAGCTTTTCTCACTTAAAAGACGGAAACGATCACTAAATAAATCAAGACATTAAAGTCGGGCAAGGCTGGCCATTAGATACCTTATACCGCTTCGCCTACTACAATTATTTAGTCGTTTTGGTAATAAATTTACGCATTTTCTTGTAAAGGCATACTTTTCATGAGAGCGGGAATATCGAACGATGCCCAAAATGTCGGATGATGTGATCGCAATTTAGCAAAAATTGTATGACTTCTTTCTGCCTGTCATAAAAAACTATAAATTGGCCTTTCCCTCCATATAAGGGCTTGCTTTTCGTGATAGCACCTATATATTGTGAGGACTCAAAGTCGTCTCTCGTTTTAGCCTCACGGATTCTCCGTCTCCGGTGAGGGGAAGGGAATGCCAGGGTTAAGAATAGATTAAGCTAGCAATAGGAATAGATTAAGATAGCAATAGGAAGAGTAGAAAATAAGAATAAGTTAGGAAAGTTGAAGTTTAACTCGCGAGGAGTCAAGTCGAAGTTTGCCTCGCGCAGGGGTCTTAATTTAGAAATTCGGTGAGCACTGAGTTCGCCTGCTTCGCTTTTACTGAAAACTGGCTACGTCGGAAATTTTCCCCAACACTTTCCATGTTTTCATAACAGATCGATTAGATTGTATTGGTGGTGGTTTTAAATGCCACATCAGTTGCCTTTCCGTCCTATTCATTTGAATTTCCAACTCCTCCCGACGTCGAATTTACTACCATTTGTGCGAAATATTTATATATAACTTGTTCCTACCAATCCTTGAACAATTGGGGATTTTTCCACTTGTAAGAAACATATTGCCCTTATTTGTAGAGTGGCCGCAACCTCGAAATCTACTGAAATGGTCATAGTGTTGGGTTTTGGCTATAATTCACCGCAAGTCACTTAATCTTATAGTCATACTTCAGGGTGCGTGGTCCCTAGTGCAACACCTGACAGAGTTAATGTGTTTTTTAATAAATTATTTTCTTACTTCAATATCACCATACTTCCAACTGTAATAGCTCCACCATTTTGTCCTTTCATTACGAGCAGGATGATCATTTGAATAACAACAACATGTTAAGTCCCTCTTGCTCAAATACACAATACGATTTAGATGAAGTCAATACTGAACTGCTTAAATCTCATGTCTCTCAGAGTACGCTAATTTTATTGCCGGGAATATGGAAACATCCTAACATCCTCGTTTTATAATATTGTTACCAACATCCCAAATCCCGTTAATGCTAAATAAAACTTGGTTTTGTAAGAAGCTTGACGACCCTTACGTTACACAAAGGCTATATATGAGCTTAGCGTGACCAATAGTTGAATATGCGTGTGTTGGTGGTGCCCTTCCTATGCGCGTTATAGATTCACTAAAATCCGTTCAAAAGTAATTTCAGCTTTCTGACCTTGGGAATTTCGGCCGGGATACCCTTGTCTCTTTGCCTTCTTATGAAAATAGATTAGTTTTGCTAGTCTTGCCATCATTTGAAGAACTAAGATTTTTAATCTCGATATCTTCATGGGATTCGAAAATTAAACTAAATTTTTCTTCACTTCTATCGGTTGCCAAACTTCTGGATGGTTGCAATGGCTTGAGGGTCCACCTCTAACAAATTACAACAATTTACGCCGGTTATGGGTGCGCCTCTGTGCTAGATATGTACATGCTTTTTTTCTTTTTATACCCACCACAGGTATACTCATCCTGCTTTTTTCCATAGTGCATACAACACCCAAAAGGAAGTTTCAGAGACCCTATAAAGTATATATATGCTTGACCGGCGTGAAATTGTGAATTGGTTAAACCATGTCTGATCGTGGGGTGTGTGTTGTTGGCACTCTCCTGGTCGCAAAAATAAAATATCGACTTCAAATTCGGTAGAAACATTGAAAATTTTTGCACGCAGGTTGATATTGAAAGTAGGCCAAATTGGTCAGAGAAAAAGGCCGCAGTGGAGCATAAACTTAACGCAACTCTGTTTTTCTTAACAAAAATTTTTGGATTTTTGCTCGTTACTCGGAAATTATTAAAGTTAGAAGTTGCGAATGTCCACACCAACGTAATGTACCCATATACCATAAGTAGTGTAGCGTATAAAATTATTGAAGCGCCTACACTCCACGTTTTACATCATTGAATTATTAGCCTTACTTTTTCAAATCTTTTCAGACCCTAATAATGCTGAAGGTGTTACACAGACTTCATGTCTTTCTGTCACTTCGCTTAAATCATTACTTATTTATTGATTATAAGATTATTGCTGCTTTTGAATCATTCCTCTACCAAAAAAGAGGTGCAAATTATTATTTTGGCATGTAAAATAAATGTGTAACATTCGGATCAGATGGTCAAATTTTCTGAACCCGTCTCATAAAACGACTTCTACGAAAAGCAAGCCCTTTTTTATGACCAATCAGTCGGGGGATGTCCTCTATAGGTGCAACGCGGTGACAGCCAGAAAGAAGTAGAACCAGTGAAAATGATACGGAGAGGCGGTCGAAGTCTAGTGAGTCCTTGTGCCTAATCGGTGAGCTTTATGTCTTCACCGACTCAAACGACCAAACTAAACTCTGCCGCACGGAAATTTGAACCGGCGAGTACCCACTTGTTAATCGCGGCTCTTATCTACTCGACTACTCCTCCGCCGAAACGATGCAATTTTAAATATTATGGAACAAAAATTGGTTCGTACTAACAATTAGATACAAAAATTAGGATCTTGTCTCTCTGTAAAGATTGTCATGAAAATAGCCGTTCATAAAACAAAAAAGTCTTCATTTTCAATTTTTTTGTAACGAAAATAAATAAAGAATTGTGTTAGGGCAAATGCTGTAATGCCTTTTATTTATTTTTTTCACAATTTACGTGAAACAATTTCATTAATTTTAACCTATAACCTATTAACAAATTTCTTAAATACAAAACGTCAACATAGTATTCATCAGACTGTTAATGATAGAGAATAAGAGACTTGTAAGTCTCTGACGTTTGGTCGCATTAACATCGCAAGGAAAATGTGTTTAATGAATGAATCAATTGGTGTTGCATTGAAAGAGAACTATTCGCATATGCGCTATCGATCATTGTATCGATATTGAGTTTCTCCTTTCGCTTCTG
The DNA here is from genome assembly GCA_000688715.1 of Glossina pallidipes. Lineage (NCBI taxonomy): Eukaryota > Metazoa > Arthropoda > Insecta > Diptera > Glossinidae > Glossina > Glossina pallidipes. The sequence goes on from KK499963.1 coordinate 351,807, forward strand.
CCAATTGCCCTTAAAGTCTCTGCCTTAACGGTCTGTATGAAATTCATGAAATTTGGTTTTAGCCGTGTGCCTAAATGTGTGTGCGCTTTTTGTCTCGCTATACTGAAATTCTCAATACTGCAAAAAACTTGGGAAAAAACGGACTAATTGTGGATTATGTCGTTGGCTTGTGATGTTGGGTATGCAAGATTCGCCTCAAGGTGATTGCATTTTTATGTTTCTTGATTTTGGTTTTGGATTAACAAAAATTTTTGGTTCACAGCCAAATCATAAAATTAGTATTAATTAAAATAGAAATAACATGTACATCCATGTATGTACACATAATTCATCGGTCAATAAATTCCGGGATTAGGTAAGAAGAACGTTTTTTCAAAACGTTTGCTACGCCCAGAAGGAAGCTTCCATAACCCGCCACAAAGTATATATATTCTTGATCAGCATCAAATTGTGAATCGATTTAAAAATGTCCGTCCATGTAGTAAGGATCCTCCTGTTTGCAAAACTGAATATATCGCCAAAAAATTCGCAAAAGAAGGTGAAAATGACCTAAGCCGGTCAAAGGACACTCTTACAGCGCCCAAACGCCTATGCAACAAAAATTGTGAACATCTTTGCTTTCCGTATTTTTCGATTGTTACTCATAAAGCACAACACGTACCGCACATATTTTGAAAATAGAAAAAATCAGCCCCGCCTCTTCAATATTGTAAAGTATAAAAATATAGCTTTTTTTTATTTTTTCTTAGGACAACGGTGATCGGTGATGGATATAAGAGATTCGGCCATTACCGGATATAGTTTTCTTTTTTATTTATTCTGACCTCGATGCTCATTTTGGGCTGCGTTCAATATAATCAATTTCCGTACGACCTCACTGAAAATAAGCAAAGCATCGATTAATTGTGGCCTTTGGCAGAGAAGAACCATCTTTTCAAGCCATTGAATTCAATTTTTTCCTTTCAAAAAGCCACATGTGACATAATCAACACATAGAGGCAAACAAAAAAAAAAAACGATCGAAACTACATGAGATTTTCGTAGGATTAATATATTTTCTAAAATCACTTCACGCACACTCGGCACCTATGCGTCCCGGAAATTGTTGACCGATGTGCTATTCAAATTGCATACACTAGCATTCGGTAAATGCTAACTGTCACCGTTTAAATTCGCGTATTCGAAGAATAGCATATTTTCATATTAAATTTGTCCTTATTATGCCAGGTGGCACTAAGCGAAACTCAACTCATACTGCTAAAGTAATTTATTGATTTTTCTTATTACATCAAAATGGAAACATTAAAAAAAAAAGTTATTATGAATGTTATTAAAACACTTTATAAGTAACTTAAAAAAAACAGTCAAAGTTTAAATTTTGAAGTCCGTTAACCTTTTTATAAAGCGAAGATACAAAATGCTACTCATTTCAATGCCAAAACCAAACTCGTATACTGACTATATCTAAATTCAATTGTTTTGTTAAATATTAATATTCAGTATGCATACCTTTGTTTTTTAACACTATTTTTATTCTATTTGGCATACTTGGGACAAGTTTTTCGCAAACACTTGGCTCAATTTTCTGCCATTCACCCTGACGAGCTCTCTTCAAATCTTACTTGAAACTTATGTTGTGCTGACGTAATTTCTCATTCGAGATAGCTTCACAACTTCTTAATAGGGTTTTGCATCTGGACTCGGAGCTGGTGTATCCCATAACATGCGGACAATTATATAACAAAGAGGATCGTACATTGTAAGCCTTATGCTTGGTGTCATTGGCTTGGTAAAAACTCTAATCTACGCCAAGAGCAGCACACACTTTTCTTTGCAAAGGAGCAACCTTTCTTTCACAATATTAAGGTACACGCTCAACAAAATGCAATACACTAGGCCCAGACGGAGAAAATGACTATTATCATGCTTACTGTTCGCTTCATATTTTCGCACGATTTTCCAAAAGGGTCGGTGCTCCCCCGCGAATCGTAACTTTCCTTTTTTGATTTCTTCTATTGGTAAGTGGCATATGTCTTAACATGACTTACGGCCTTTATTTGGGGGAAGCACGTTGCTCATTTGTAAGGATTTTGCGGTTATTAACTGGCCTCATTTGGCCTCATAAGGCCAAAATTCCTCGCTCATTTAATTGTTGTGATGCAACAAGTGCTAATTCAGACTCGCTCATTTAATTGTTATTTTTATTCTGCAAAGTTTTAAGTAAATTTCAAAATTATTTCATTTCCAACGGCTAATAAAATCGCAAACAGAATTTTGGGGCAGCGAACAATATACCACCGAAGACTACCATCTAATAGAAATGATGGGTTGCACGATGGAAGACCAGGCCGAAGAAGAATTCCTGCCATACGGCCTGGATGGGACGGCATTCGACGGCTTAGTCACCGGACAGATAACCAAAAAAGAGGAGGACTACGTGTGACTGCTCACGGGCTACGGATTAGCGCAGTATGTACGTGAGCAGCTAGGATTCGAACTATGCCTGAACGACGTAACGCTGTGAAAAGAGGATGCGAATGACTCGGGAAACGTTCCCATCGCAACCCACAAATATTTGAAACCGGAATTCGCAAAGCCTAAAATCTATGACGCATTTTATGGCGCCTGCGACATATACAAATGGGTTATGCGGAATCATATGGTCGAGGTGAGCGCCTGCAGGCAACAATATTAGCACGACTTGCCTTCTTCAGGGAAGGAGGCTCCTGTCCCAACGGAGGAAGCCACCGAACAAATCTTGTAGGCGTCATAATCTATTTGTTGCTGTGTGGAAACAACTGGATGCAATAAACTGTGACCAATGTGTCATCATTTTAAAAAGTGCAGGTAAAAACAATATTATATAAATATATATAT
>KK499963.1:356060-517895 GCA_000688715.1 Glossina pallidipes
TGCAGTACGATTCGTAGGGCTTCGTAATCAAACAGTGACAAACAACGATTTAACATATGAAACATCCGTCTGAGTGGCCGAGGAGGCAAGAGTCTCAACTAGCAATTCAATAAATCTCAGGTGCGGTAGAGTTTTTAATAATAATAATAATAATAATAATAATATTAATAGAAATAAAGTTGAAAGCCTTAGATGCCAGTGCTTTAAGACTTTGGTCTTAGAATTTATTCTCTGACTAAATTTTGTATAATAATAATAATAATAATAATAATAATAATAATAAGAATAACATATGAAGGTTTGTAATTTTAAGTGTTAATAAATCTTTTTTTTCATTTGGGAAATGTTTTACTGTAAAGTCACACTTGAACGGTACAGGTTTCACTCAGCAAAACACTTATTCAACTTTACCTCAAGGTAATGACACTCACAAAGCTTTGTATACTGTGCCACCTACGTTTACACCGCCGCCATCATCACAGCAACCACAGAAGCAGGACAATCCTTCAAAACCTAAGGGGTCGACCACTGGCGACGAGAGTGTACCCTCAGATAGTTCTGCAGTAGACGAATTCGTAAAGCAAATGATTTATGTGCAAATCGAAGCATTTGGGAATGAATTAAAAGAATTCCAACAACAAACTTTTTCTATGTTAAGATGCACTTGATAATTTCGCTTCTTACAAATTTCAAGCTCTTGCTCTCCTGCCATCGAAATCAGCCTTGTTTAGTATATTCCTCATTGTTTGTGGGCAACATTCTGTTCCAAAATCCCTTTCGGCACTTTCTGCGAGTCTGCGACGGACTTAAAAATGAATCCTTCTCGGCTCACCGTAGAATATACACCCTAGTCTTTTTTTACACCATTTGGAAAGAACACGATTTACAAATATATCTTTTTACACGAACTTTGTATTCTAATACGAATCCAAAAAAAATTTTTTTGAATTCTATACGTGACATAGAAACTTTCAGCTCGCAACTACTGATTTCAATCGCGAGGTCTTGAAAATCCGTTTTATTATAGAAATTTTTATTTCACCACGAATCCAAAACAAAAATTTTTGTTTCTTAATTTTAATTCTGACTCTGTCTTACGGAAACTTGAATTTCAAGAATTATATAAGCAACTTGAGAAGCAAAAGAAAATGCCAAACCAAAAGATTTTGTAGCTACAAGAAAACTAACAGAGACCGTTCATAACGGAGGAAATTTTTCATTGGAATCCAATCCGACAGTTGCGCTGTTCTGACACATCTACTGCTGATAGCATTTTTACTCCAGTTCGTAATAAACGTACACGCTTATTATCAAGTCGCGATGAGTAGTAGCGAAATTAATTTTTATTCCTAATTTTAATTTATTAAAGTTGTGGGACATATTTCCAAATTTAGCAAATGTTGCGCGTATTTTTTTAAAAGATTTTTGTTGCACGAGCACACTAAGGAACACGTCTACCGTGTAAAAAAAATTAGGGTGTATTGCACACCACCCACAGAGAAAATTTTCTTGCTGCCTACTTTTGCTTTTCAATCAACCCTCTTTTCAGTTTTCTGCCGCTTTATTATATATTGGATGGTTGACCGATTTCGATTTACTAACTCGGATATCTTTCGAAGCGATTTTTATATTTTTGTGATGTTGAATTATTAAGTTTCTTGCTTCAGCACTGGTTTGCCTCTTCGTCTTCTCAACTTGATTTTTCATTATCCTTTTTTTTGTGAAACGACATAATCAATCGGAACTTCCCCAAATACTTTTTTCAAAAAACACTGAGTTAAAAACAGGTTTACCTATCCAGTTTTTAGAATATTTGTGTTTATCTTTTATAAATGAAGATAAACTTCGAAATTCTTTTTGTGCCATTTAATGTAGTGCCTAATAGTCCAAAAAAAAAAAAAAAATTAAGTGGATTTTTTCTTATAGCACATAAAACAAATATTTCCGCTGGATGTACGAATTTCGCTTGGAACTATTGTATATATTTGTATATTAAATTATATTGGCAGCATTTCTTTTATCCCAACCCAACAGCAATGCAATGTGTTTACATTTAAATTATTGCGACCTCGTCTCTGAAAAACAGGAACGGACACAATGAGCATATGAAGAACGAGATAATTTACACATGTGTGTAATCTATTACTCTTATTTCGCTTTTTTTTTTTTCATTGTTGTTCTATCAAGTTGTGTGTGTGATAATAAATTTTAAATAATTTCAATTTATTTACATTTTGTTTATTTTAAATAATATACATACGAAAATTCTCGTTTGGGTAACTGGGCCGTCATCCTGCAAATAAAGAAAGTTATAAACGCTTAATAATATATTTTATATGTATGTGCATATATATATATATCAAATTTCGAATCGAATATCGAATTTACTGCTAATTAATCGCAAAAAAATGTTTAACACTTTTATAAGCGCACCATCGACTATGGAAAAATTGTACCGAAACACTTGAGAAATATTCATTTCACTTTCTTTCGTCGTCCGCAACTGTGAGCGACGATAAAAATTGGATTTGTGTTCAAAATCGTAAAAGGTGAAAATTTACTTAAAGGTTAGTTCAGATCGTGCGAGAATATTGAGCTGAGTATATCCGAATCGAAAGCATCTTTTTTCTCCGATCGTCGTTATACAAAAGTACGATTGGCATCTTACCCGGATCTTCTATGACAAGTTTCCCCACTTAGGCCCTCAAAATTTAATTGAATCCTTAACCTCTTTCGTTTCGGGCATTAGCAAATGGATCACTTGTTAATCTATTACAATATTTACTCTAGCATTCAATTAAGACTTTGACTAAAAAAAAAAAAAAAGCTATGAACAACTTTCCTAACAAATCAATATAACAAGTTTATGCATGCATGCATGCATAGCGAATAAACAAGTTTCGAATTCTAATTTTTTACAAATATTTAAAAAAAAAAAAACTTTTATTTTTCAATTTATTAATAATTCATTCATTTACGTACATTTGTATATATAATATGTATGTGCTCTTATCAACCAGTGTAATAATAATAAAAAAAAAGCGGTTCTATAATTTGTTTCCATTATCAAGGCATTGCACAAACTATTGTTGTTAAGTATCTTGACGATTACGTGAGAACGCTTAGAAGACAAATAAATATAGTTTATAAACAAAAAGAATAAATTATTTTATGAAAGCCCTGATTGTGAGACATAACCCCAAAGAATGCGAAAAAGGAGAACTCGAGAAAGGGGCCCATAAGACAACGGAGGAAAAAGAACACGACAATGAATACTTATGTGCATGTGTACAGAAGTTTATGCTCGTTTGTAAAAAAGACGAGCAGGGAGATTACAAATATTTTGAGGGCAACCGTACATACATATCTCCTCCAGCGGTGAAAGCCTCCACGTAAAACGTTTACGTAAAATTTCGAAACGAAAATGCATTGAAACTTTTAAATATTTTTCTCTCTCCCCCTCTCTCGCGCAGACTGTTTTTCCGACTGCGGTAGTGTTTGCGCTTAGATCACTATGCTTGGATTACATTGACTTAGCATACCAAGTGTAAAATGCGTCAAGCCAGAAGAGAAAGAAGCGAATACATTCATCAAAAATATTAACACGTTCGCGGATATTAAAAATTTCAGGGAGCTGCAAAAATACAGAGACGGGCAATTATTTTTGAAACTAGTTGTAATATCCAATATCTGATTATACATATATTATAAGAGTAGTCAGAACATCGTATTTTAACTGTTCTATGAAATGAATGTTATACCATCCACGACAATATAGATCATATTTTTCAACTAGGATGACGTGAAGGTTGCATGAAATTAAATGAACAAAAATTGTCTTATAGCATCCACGACAATATAGATCATATTTTTCAACTGGGATGACGTGAAGGTTATATGAAATTAAATGAACAAAAATTGGCCTTAAAATTTTGAATGCTGTAGCGTTCACGTCATTTTGCATCACTATGAAAATGAATGCTATAGCATTCACGTCCGTGAACGTGTTAATATGAACTTTGGTGGATAAACCACTGAGAAAAAAATATCTGCAAAGCAAGATGAGTGCACGGTAAAGTTTCCTTTTCCGTAACATAATAATCTACCTCGAAGTTTTTAATGAAATCTACCTCGAAGTTTTTAATGAAATCACCTCGAAATGGTCAACTATTTTCGTTCGCAGTTGGCAAATCAATTATTATACCCTACTTGCGGTCAGCGTATGCTAAGTTTAAGCGTACATATGCAACAACCAAAAATTCTTGAGGTACCAATGATTAGTGAAAAATAATTTCGAATCGATTTAAGCATGTCTGCTCATCCGTCTGTCTGATGCCCATTCCTCTTCTTTCAGAGACGTTTTAGCCCTAGGGCGAACACTATTGAGATAGTATTTGATTAAATTATTTATTCCGCGATGCCCATATGAAGCACTGTTTTGAAAAACCACTGTAAAAAACATTTTTCATTTTTAATATTTGTCGACGACAATCGATGAAAAATAGAATTTTGACATGCGAAAATAAAATGGCGATTTCGGATATTAATTTATTGCGGTAATCGTTTAAATGGCAACAAAATATAACTTTTTGTTATTTTATGACATTTTGACATTTAGATTGAAACTATGCCGAATTACTCAGCTATTTATTTTTGTAATCAAAATTCGATAAGATTTTCACATCCATTTACAATAAATTTTTATTTACTTGGTCAAAATATCCTATCGTAACTAAACGTTCTCTTTTGGCTAAGAACGTAAGCTTCTCGTGCAATCAATTTGAACGTTTCCCATGTAAGTCCAGCTTGTTTAACCTTCCGAATACTCAAAACCCTGCCGTTCGTCGTGTTTTGAAAAATTTAATTTTCTTGACTATAATGCGGAACTTTCAGTGGTGGCTTAGCGATGACTTTAAAAACTTATTTAATATAAAAAAAATTTCAGTGATATAACTCGTTCTCCAATATAAAATTACGGTAAAGGAATTTAAGATATATATAATTTATATATATATATATATATATGAGAATAAAAATATAATGTATTGCTTTAAATACTTATTAAAGTAAATCACATAAACCCTGAAAATTTACTAAAAACTATTTAATTTTTAACAATATTTATATTAATTTACGCATTAGACCTGTAGCAAGAATAATAATTTATTCAATAAATATCTAAAAGTGTTAATCGCCTTCAATTTATTACATTATTGGTTAATACAATTTGCACGCAAATATTCATATTAATATTTTTATTATATTCACCTAACAACAGGGTGGCAGGTGCGAAATAGTTAGCTTTTTGCTTTCTTAAATAGTTCTTATCTAATAACCGATTCTTATATGTACACGTTGATTGAGTAAATCGAAATTGTAACACTTTCAAATAGTAGTAATATCAAATTATTATAAAAAGATATTTCATTATCAGCTCTAGCAAATTGGTTCAATAAACTTGTTCATATATTCTTACAAAAACAACAAATCACTAACTGCTTCTTACTTAATATTGATTAAGTGTACACCTATACACATATGCACGTAGCTCTATATATGTAGAAATATATTATTAATATAATAAGCAAGTTTTTGTATGCATATACGTGCACAAATATTTTTGAATTTTTTAGCAAAGTATATTAATAGTAAACGCTACGATACGGATATATTTAGTTAATCAAATCTGAGTTAAATGTTCTGCAAAATTTCTATCTTTCGAAAATTTTAATGCCAGCAACAACAAGTACATATTTCCATCAACTTTTTTTCATATTCAATTTACGTAATTTTTCTAAAACATTGGCCATACAGCCGAGCACAAAGCATATCCATGTTATACATGTTATACGTGCCAACACATTTAACACACTTATATTACATTTATTCCGTTGTCCATGAAAACAGAAATCACGTCAATCAACGGTTTTGATTGTCGCATATTTATTTTCGTTAATTATTACTTTTCACTTACTTGATATAATTTGATTTATTTTCTTTTTTTGGTTACTTGGTTAATTAATGTCGTTAAAATTGAAACTCGTTGCTTTTTAGAATTTTGAAGGTTTTAGCGATTAAACTTTCCGAAAGAATATTTTTAATATTTTTACCTTAAATTTAATTATATTTTATAGAAATTTGTAAATTTCACAAAAAAACAATTCCGCTCATCAAGAGCCAAGACAAACTCTGCTCTTAACTGAGCTCTAACACAATAATAAGCAGTGTTGATAAAAAAATATTGCTATATGAATAAGAAAGTATTGCCAAGTGCAATTTTTTTCTTGATTGTAAAATGCTGAGAGCAGCACTATGAAATGTTTACACTTTTCGAAAGATTGCCAAAGTAGTTAATAAAATCTCAATATTTAAATTTCTAGCATTTTTGATATATGCAGTTGCGAGAGACGCTCTTTCAAATCTGTTAAGTGACACGGTCCATGCCTTGTGTTAGTATTTATTATTACAAGTTAATATTGATAGTTAGGGGATGCATTTATAAGAGAACCCAGATATAAATTGAAAATAAAATAAATTCCAAACAAAATTGTTTACTTACACAAATAGCTAAAACAAAACATTTTAAATTTGTGAAATAAAAGCCGAAAGCCTTAGATGCTAGTGCTTTAAGACTTTAGTCTTAGAATTTATTCTCTGGCTAAATTTATATAATAATAATAATAATAATAATAAATTTGTGAAAGGTAAATAAGTTTATTCTTTTTTTTTCTTTCTTACTCCAAATATCTAATTAATACTTTTAATTCGCCAAAGCTTGTATTTAATTGTATAAAATCAATATATGATGCAAACTCGTCAGTCTACTATGCAAAGCGAAGAAAGGGTAAGTAAAATGTTGTTATTAAGTAATCAACTAATGTTGAGGAATATACATGCATCAGGCGGAATGGTTCCTTTGCTTATATATTTATACGTTTGTCAACAGCGTAAATTTAAATAAAATATTGTTACAAGTTTCACGTGTCAAAAGAGGCTTTTGAATACATTTTAAGAAGAATTGGTTAATCGACATGCTTCCGATGATCTGTTTACCCCTTACGTTGGAGCCGGTTAGTAATTTTTAGCTCAGCGTTACGCAGAGCACCATTTTTGTTGTTATATTAGAGATGATACAAGAAATGGAAGAACAACTTTAAGCTGAATGTACTCTTTGGCATGTTAATGCCAACATAAAGGCGTACAAGAAATTTGGTATTCCTGGTAATAAGTAACTTCTTGCTGTGCTTCGCATCTTCTTACGTTGCGTTCCTGCACTTCATTTACAGTTTCAAATTGAATTGTAATGAAATAAAAGATATAAGGAATAAATTGGCTTTTGTGAAAATTTTTTTCAGATGCTGTTAAAAAAGAAAAATTTCATTTTAAAACACTACACATTTTTTGTAGATAAATTCATATGATGATCCACAAACATATAAAATGAAAATAAGGGGACAAAATTCATTCAGTTTATAATGGGAATAATGAATGAGAATAATATTGAAAAATAAGTTAACTTAATCCGAATCTTCAGTGTCGAGCTCACGCGGCCAAACGGAAATCTACTTGATTAGTTATACCTTGTTACCATGGAACGACTCAAAGTTGACCATTCTCAACGTGGTCCCTAAGCAAATCTAAGATCTCACAGCTTAGAGAAAATTATTCCGTAAAAGTAACTAGGCACAAAAGATCTTCGTCTTTGTAAATGTCCTCATGAAAGTAGGCGTTTCCACGACAACAAAGTCGAAGTATTTAAAGAAAGAAAGAATTGTATTCGATCAAATGCTATAAAGCGTTTAATGACTGCATTGGTAGGCTACAATGTTTTTGCTTGTTTCAATTTACCCTTTGACGTAAATTGTGAAAATATTTCATTAATTTTCACCTATAACCTATTAACAAATTTCTTAAATACGAAACGTCAACATAGTATTCATCAGGCTGTTAATAATAGAGAATAAGAGACGTGTAAGTCTCTGACGTTTGGTCGCATTAACATCGCAAGGAAAATGCGTTTAATGAATGAATCTATTAATTGACCTTCAATACGATTCTCATATACACTATCGATCGCTGTGCGGTGTACTACCAGTTACCTGTAGGCCTTAACATTTCTGCATTAACGATCCGCCTGAAATTCATGATTCGTTTTAGCCGCGTGTCCATATATGTGCGCCTCTTTGTCTTCCTATTCGGCAATTCTCAAGAAAAGCTATTTTTAATTGGCTTTTTTTTGGTTTTTTGATATGTTGATATGCAAAATACGTCCTATGGTGATTGAATATTTTTGTTTCTTGATTTTGGATTAAGAAAATTTTCTGATTAACAGCCAAACGGCAAACTTAGTATTAATTAGAATAGAAATAATATGTACATCTATCTATATGTACGTATACATAGTATGTCGGTCAATAAATTCCCGAAAATTTTTTCTTTTTTTTGCAAAATTCTATTAGTCGATTTTAATTTACGTTCAAGAGTTCAGTCTATAGCTTCTGTAATATATAGATTTCTTTTCTAAAGAACAACTTGCCTGTTTTGACTTTAAAATTTGCCTTCGCAATCACTTCACTCATCAGCACTGGTTAACAAACTTTGAATTTTATATTTTTTTCTTATTATTATTATTATTATTATTATAAAAATTTAGCCAGAGAATAAATACTAAGGCTAAAGTCTTAAACGCGCTAGCATCTAAGGCTTTCGCCTTTATTTTTATTAATATTATTAATATTATTATTATTAAAAACTCTACCGCACTTGAGATTTGAACCAACGACCATTAAATTGCTAGTCGAGACCCTTGCCTACTCGGCCACTCAGGCGGATTCTTTTATTTTAAAGTCGTATGTTTTGCTGTGCAAGTTTTAAGTAATTATAACTGTATTTCTAATCGAATCTCTTCTGTTCTCAACTGTAGATCATAGGTCAAGGATTAATTTGTTATCAGATTTATTAATAAATTCTGTCCATTTGTCGATAAAATTCGACTTTATTTAAAACATATTTGTTACAAAGTTTGACAATTAAAATACGCCCAGTCATTATCTATGTCGAATGTCCCTGCAGTAGAAATTTTGTGTTTTTAGGCGAAATAGTCATCGACCCATTTTCCTACATTTGTAACACTGGCGAGCCACTTGTCTGCTAACCGTGACAGCATCGACCTCAGTCAGGTCTAATCAGAAAGAGACACGTCTGAAGAGTACGGAATCAGGAGATTTTATCAGATCAACTTGAGCATCACTTTTACTGAAGACGGATGAACAAATCCGAATTTTAATCGTCTTCAAGACTAAAATTTTTAGCCCGAAACGTCGTAAACCTCTTTTTAACCGTTTTATAGCGTATTGCTCTTTTGCTTCAAGCCAACTTCATAATTTTCGTAGTTCGTAGCTGCAGTTTTTTTTCCACTTTAATACAGTTAGGAAGAGAAAACAATGCACCGCTGTAAATGAAATATTGATAGACTTTGATATGCACTGAATGATACCTTGTAAATAATTGAAGCAAGAAGAAGAATACGAAGCAACCAATTTCAATGGCCGGAATTTATTAATATACCCAATATTTAAAGTTTTCCTAATCGAAATATTGTCGGGGTCAAAAGGAAGTAGTTTAAAAGACGCAAAATCGTAATTTAGGTGAGAATATGTGTTTTTATACAAGTCTCTGATAATGTATCTTCGTCCGATAGAAACTATATAAAGTACTTTACTTGTATATAGGGACTGCTAAGAGCACCTATAATCAATTAAATTATATAAATTGCACTCTCTGGCTGTGAAAAATGCTTTCGAAAAATTCCGGATACCAAAGTTATTCTCCTAATGATGGCGATAAGTTGAAACAGGAGACTGTTAAAAGTAATCAAAGTTTGAATGAATCCAAGCTTACCTTTCTTATCATCTTCACATTTCAAGACGAATGCCTTTAGGAAATTGACGCGGCCGCAAAAGTATTTTTACAGTGGCGGATTTTTTTCGAAATATTTACAACCGTCGTTTGGAGACAATCATATACTTATGGCAAAAAACAATGATCAGAGTTTCCTCTTAAGAAATGCGTAATTTCCAAGTTAATGTTGTATTTTTGTCGTTATACTCAAAGAGACAGTCGTTACGGGAATTTTTAAGAACTAAATTTAAGCAAGTAGGGTGTATATAGATGAGCTAACGTAGGTACAAACCAAACAATCTACTTCATTGAAAGTAAAAGTTTTTACTTTAGAATTAGTTCTCGACCAGACCATTTGGCCTCCGAAAAAATAATGCAAAATTATATAGGAACCACAAGTCAAACATTCTCAAGTTTGGATGTTGTAGCGGCTCTTCCTAACTATGTCTCATGCATGTTACACACTTTCAGTCTTCAGCCGTTGTCACTGTAGAACCAAACGAACAATTCGACTTGAATGCTTCGCTGGTAGGCATACTGAGTACAAGCAAGTCAATACGTGAACACGCCGTAGCTGATAAAAATGATAATTTATTCGAAATATGTGATGATGTGATGATTTTCGTAAATGCTAACTTCAAAATGGTATAGACATACGTGATCATAGCAAAGGCTGTTGCTGAAGTTTCACTAAAAGAACAATTGAACAAGAAAAACAATGTAGAAAATTGTATTCGGCGGAGGTCGAATTTTGCCTAACCATCACATAAACGCTTTGTCCACTTAAGATTTTAATGTCTAAGGAATCAGTGTTTTCCAAACACCCTAAGACTTTATGTATTAAACCTCCAGCTCTTTTTATTTGATACCTATGTCGAAGTTATTTCTAAGAAATCATTTATCCACTAAATCGTGAGGTCTACCATAATTAATTTAGAATTAAGACACTTAACGTCTCGCATTCTACTTTCCTTCGTACACTACGCCGCGACGTCTATCACAATTAATGTGAAACTAACATACTTAGTTTTTCGTATTCTACTCCTCAAGGTCTTTTATTTGATACCCATATCGCCGGTATGATTAAGAAAAAATTAATGCACCACCTCACGGTGTCTATCATATTGATTTGAGAATTAATCCATTTTTAGGCAGATAATATATCCTCATTTGAGGAATGTGCAAAATAGCTTTAAACATTCTGTCTTGTTTGCGCATAAAACCTCAAAAAAGTGAAAAAAATAAAATTTAATTATTTATAACTTTGTGTGGGCATGACCGATTTATTCCATTTTTGCACGTAAAGAGTCGAGTGTTTCGTAAAGTAAATGTGGCAAATTTCGGCCTCCTAACTTTCATAATTTTTGAACAACAAGCAAAAGCCTACAAGTTTTTGTTAAGAAAAACGGAATTGGGTTCAGTTTACGCTCCACTGCGGGCTTCTGCTTTGACCAATTTGGCCCATTTTCAATATCAACATGCGTGCAAAAACTGCTAATATTTCTACCAAATTTGAAGTCGATCCCTTACGACCAGGAGAGTGCCAACAACACATATCACACAGACGGACAGACATGGCTAAATCAACTCAGAATTTTACGCTGATCAAGAATGTGGGTACTCTGAAGATTCTTTTTGGGTGTTACGCGTTACACCCCCATCTTAGAGTGGTGGGTATGAAAAGGGGTTTCTTGTACGTACGGTCACCTCTGTATTATTATATACGAGTATTATGTAAGCGTGCGTACGTTAGTTTTGCGTCATGCACGAGTATGTCACACTACGGATATGGGACGAAGCCATATACAAGCTTAACCGTATTTCTCAAGAATTTCGAAAGTAAATTACAAAACATTACTCGAGGACTAATAGTATACGCTGGTACATAAGTTTTATAATGCCCAGAATTCAAAAATTACGAATAATTTTGACGAAATAATAACAATACACATATAAGTAATTTATTTCGTTTTATTGGATTGGATTGGATGCTTCGATGTTTTTAAAATTGTGCACAGAACTAAAAGTATTAAGCGTGCCTGGGATCAAGGTTAACAATACGTTTATTGATATTGCCAGATAACATTACGAATCCATATATGCACCATTCAATTCGATGACTTTCTGCCATTTCTCCGGTAACATCAAGTTCACGTCGCTTTAAAATTTTGGCGGTCTTTGATCGAAAAACTGTACCACATAGTTTTCACAAATCTCTTTTGAAATTAGCTTACCATCAATCAGCGAGTTATGTAGAGGCCGAAATATACGATAAACGACGCGTGCCGAGTCTGGCTTATACGTAGCATGAAAACTTCCCAACGAAAATGTTCCAATTTATGGCGAATTGTTAAGGATGTACGCAGAGGTCTGCTGTTGTCAGCTTGGTGTGCAGTTGCCTTGCTGCTGGCAAGTTGAGGATGTTTTGCCTAAATTACTAGATACAGTCGTTCTAGTTGTTAGCAATAACGGTAAGTGTAAATTGTGGTACCTGGTGGCAGCACTTCGTGGTATACAATACTTGAGAACTATAGGTCACAACGGTCACAGTCTCTACTATCACGCTAACATCGGTATGAGCTTATGCGAAAATACTACTACAGTTAGCTCTCATACTATTCGTATCTTTGATGTCGGTTTGATTAAGAAGAGGGAAGAATGGTTAACTTCGACATTCTGCTTAATTTTAAAATATTAACCATGAATACGAAACGAAATAAAGAGACATAGATAGAAGAATAACGGAATTTATAGAAGAACGAAATAAGAGAGCATTTAAATAATATAAATAACATTTAAATAATATAATAAAACAGTGTTTGTCGAGTTACGATATCACCCAAAACTAAAAACTTATGTTACTTTACTTCTGCAGCGGCATGATATTGATCTTGATAATTTTTCACAGACGCTGATATCGCATGTTTTGATGCATTAATCGAAATATGCGAAGTTGCAGTTTTTGGCATAGCTTCACATTTCGTTTGCTCAGCTTGGTTTGTTAACTTAACTTGATTAAAATTGCCTTCAATATATTTGTTTTACATTAAATCTTCAGATAATGTGAGGTGGTTGGAAGAATCCCGCAGAGCTCTTCTCCGTCTCACAACAATTCTACTGTCCCGAACGTCGAACTTCTTCCATCAAACGGTATAAAATGATGTATCGAAGCGTTCTGCCATTTCATCATTTCATTTATATATCGATATCGAACACCAAACGATTATTTGTTAACATCTAAACCACATTCCTTTAATCTCAATAAAACAAAAAAAAAAATTTCAAATTTGTGAAAAATAAGTAATAAGTTATTTGAATATATTTGTGTATGTAACATGCATGAATTTGTATATATTTTGAATGTATTTACTCGTATTATATTTAAAGTTATTATTTGAGACCTGGGGAAAGGGTAAACCGAGATTTTCCGTTTTCAGCTTCAGTCCATTGGCGTATCCTCCTCGATTTTCTTCTTTAATAAATGAGTTTGCTTCACCAATAATTGTTGGACGGTCTCTTGAAATTATCTTTCATTATCAACTTATCTCCAAAGCAAATCGCGTGTGTCAATTCGCTCCTTGAGCACAAATTTTCATGAACAGACAGACAGACTAACATCGGTATAATAAAAGGTAGGTCTATCTTAAGTCCTTCTGGGTGTTAGATACGTCGGCACTAACTTAATATATCCTGGATCACAAATGGTGTAGGGTATAAAAATTAATTGCACCAAATTTAGACGATTTCGGCCTATTTATTGAATCCTACTATACATAAAGATTTTCACGAAAATTTTTATTTTTTGGGGGAGAAACGCCTAAGTTTTAATATTTTACGATAAATTTTTAACCTCTTGGGTGCAATCATTCTTACAGAAAGCAGCCCTTTATTTGCAAAATGGTCTAATTTTTTTAAATTTTTTTTTTTTTTTATAATAATTTCATCTAAAAACAGGATATAATTTTTGTTTCTATGGCAAACATTGGAATTGTGTTCCAGAATGTGGTGTAGGGTATTTAGTAGTCGGCCTAGCTCGACTATAATGATATCAATTGTTTTGTTTTGCAGAAGGACCACTCTTAGGCAACCTAAAGTATGTACATTCTTAAATCAGCACCATCCGCATCGAAAATATATAGTAAATATTTATAATTAAATGTTGCACTCTACTCCAATACTCTGCAGAATATTAATATATTGATTTGTGATATTTTGATTTAAAAAAATTAATTTTTATTATAATCATAAAGAAAAAGCGGACCTGAAAACCGAATAAATATGCACATTTTCCATTGCATTAGCATTCCTACTTTCTATCTATTCGGTAAATTAAGGATCATATAATAAGAGCGCATTTATAGTAATGTTACGAAATTCGCTTCTTTCGAATACGGTTCGTGTCACTACATTGTGGACATTCTTTTTAAGAGAAATACACTTTCGCATTTTCACTTCAAGACTCTTTTATTTATAATCAATTTGTTTTTGCGCATTGCAACTAACACGCTTTGTTCTGATACATTGCAACTAGCATGCTTTGTTTTTAAACATTGCCACTAGCATGCTTTGCAACGATAATGCTTTGTTCTTATACATTGCCACTAGCATGCTTTGCAACTATAATGCTTTGTTCTTATACATTGCAACTAGCACGCTTTGTTCTGATACATTGCAACTAGCATGCTTTGTTTTTATACATTGCCACTAGCATACTTTGCAACTATAATGCTTTGTTCTTATACATGGCAACTAGCACGCTTTGTTTTTATACATTCTGCAATATACATATTAACATTATTTTATTTATGAATTTTTAAGAGTAGGACTATTTACAGTTTAACAGCATTCCTTACATAAGCTTTCTTTTTCGACTCAGATGTTCTTGTCCGACTGACTCTGCCTTCTGCAAACAGTCTATTTATATACATTTTTACAAGCATACTACTATTCCCAAGTTCATGGCTTCATTTTTAATCTGTTAACCTGCTTTTCCGCTGGTCGTTTTTCTCGGCCGGCAGCTGCATGACGCGCCGAGAATGGGTACTTTTTTTTGCCCTCTGTAGGGAATTTATTTTTTGGGTAAATCAATTAGTTGGAGTGCACAGGATTTGGGATTTCCGTAACAGTCATTTAATTTTGAGAAAGTAAACATTTTTTCAAAACAACTAAAAGAGCCTCTTGGACTTAGGTTTCTAAAGCATTGTTAAATGGAGAAATATCGGAGAGCTCATGGAGAATCCATAGCTATTTCAAACACTTTCATAGCTTTAGTAGGTTTGAAGGAGAAGGGAGTGTGGGCGCGACAGGATAAATCTTCAATTTATAGTATTTATAGAAAGTTATGGGCGACAATATCCGCAAACAACATAATTATTCATTTTATCCTCTGCATATGTTGTTAAATGTGTGGAGCAAATCTTTTCAAATATTGATAAGATTTGAAAGATTTTCTTCCATCGCGAAACGCGACGAATCCTCTGCTTTATAAATAAAATACAATCACATTATTCATTATTACTAACGTCAAGAATGTATAAAAGATCAATTGAATTTTGGTTGAATAACAAAGTATTGCCAAGTGTAATTTTTTTCTTAACAGTAAATACCGAAACTTTTGGAGAAGTATCGAAAATAGTTCATCAAACACTAATTTTTAATTTTCTTCAAATAAAATCATTTATTTTCAGCTATCGCTTCAGCTTTTTCTTTAAGTTTTGGAAAGAGGAAGAACTCACATGCAAAGCCATGCACGGAAAACGCACTTTCTCACTGTTTCCCACTCTCAGGGCGATGGATGACTGCTCTTCATTCTGTAATTTCCCTTGAACGCTTGCACTACTCACGTTTTAATGAAAGTCATTTACTGTAGCATTATTAACGGTATTACATACCAAGTTAATTTTGGAAGGGACCGAAGAACGCTTTATTGAGAGTTTGTGATAACTATGTATCAAGTAAATATAAAATATAATGAATACCAGCTGGATACAAATAAATAAATAAATTTAAAAGTTCACTTTAATAAAACAATCTCGTACACATTTATCAAATTTATAAAATAACTCGTCAATGCAAAAATTTGGGGGTTTTTTTAAACAAAATTTACTATCACTTTTGTAAACGCCTTGTAGCACGACGTATTGGCCGTTCTGTGGGAGCAGCAAAAACATTGTTTGCTGACTTTAGGGCACCATCAGAAGCAGAAGTATTTCGGAACGCAGTGGTACCGGTATTAAAGGCTGTAGTTGCCGTTTTAGTTGCGGCAACGGGAGAAGTGAAAATATTCGCTATGGGCTCGGTAGTTGTTGCCTTAAAGGTAAAACCCTTACCAGAAGGTGTTTCATTCGATTTCGTAGTGCTTCCGAAAAGGTTTACCGACGGAGCGCCGTTACCAAACGAAAACACCTTATTTTGTGAGGTTGTACTGTTTGCGGATAAGGATGCAAACGTATTGTTTTCTGTTTTGGAGTCGGGCACTGAGCTGCTGTTAGATTGGTTTCCAAATGCAAACGTTCCACTGCCGGCAGATGTACTGCCAAAAGTAAACGGCGTGGGGGCGGCAGTTTTATCAGCACTAGAACTAAAGCTTGGAATTATTGATTGGCTATTTGCTGATCCGAAAGGTGAAGATGTTTGATTCACCGCCGTAGAGCCAAATGAAGGCGTTTCGTCTTTTTTAAGTAGCGATAAATTACTGGAGGCGCCAAAAATTGTCGTGGTTGGATTTGATGCCATAGAACCAAACGTGGGTGTTTCGTCTGTTGTAGGTTTCAATAGGTTATTTGATGAGCCAAATATTGACATTGTTTGATTTGCTGCATTGGAAGCTACAGGCGCTTTTTCGTCTTTTTTAGATACTATCGAATTGTTTTGTGAACTGAAAAGGGATGATGTCTGATTTGTAGCACTTGCACCGAAAATCGGAACCTCATCTTTCTTCGGTGCAAATAAATTGCATGTTGCGCCAAAAATTGATGACGCTTTAGTTGCAGCGTTAGAATTAAATGTCAGGTTTTCGTCTTTCTTTATGGCCAATGAGTTATTTAATGAGCCAAAAATCACTGCTTTTTGATTTGTCGCTGGCGAAGTGAATATAGAAGAGTTCGTGGAATGTGCGCTTTCAATATTTGTTCCTGACGTTTGAGAGTTTAGAGATGTAGAAGAACCGAATACCGGTTTTGATGGCTGAAACGTTAAATTTGATAATGAGGATGTTTTTGATGTTGTTATTGTTGCCGTCGTTGTTGTCGTTGTTGGTGTGCTGCATATGGTAGAAACCTCCGTTGTTTTAATCTTTGAAGTTCCATTATTGAAAAAACTGAACGTTTTGTTTTCCGAGTTAGTGAGCAGGGGAGTAGCGGGAGCAGGAGAACCAAACGAAAAACCTTTCTGTACAACATTGGGTTGAGTTTTGGCAGTAGGAACGCTTTGTGCTGAACCAAAACTAAAGCTACCGGAAGATGGTATCGTGGTTGTTAGTGCTTTTGCGTTAGTCACTTCGGTGGGAGGCGCACCAAAGAAAAATGTTGGCTTGGAATCATTACTTGCTGTTGCAGTTGTTTGCGAGCTGCTAAAAACGGATGTGGTAAGGGGTGCGCTTGCCGTGCTTGGCGTGGCAATAAAATTAAAAGTGCTTGCAGTTACAGTCGCAACCGAAGGAGTAATTCCTTGCTCCGTAGTTTTGGTGGAACCAAAATTAAACGGTGTCCGTGAAGCGGTGCTAGACTGAGCGGTTGTTAGTGTTAATGGATTTGAAGGAGTATTCATAAACAAATTAGACGACGTATTCGAGGATTGTGCCGTATTGGACATCTGATTACCAAGGCCGAAACTAAACGTAGGGGTTGAATTGCTATTACAAAACGCATTGGAATTGATAACTAATGGTTCTGTTGTTGTTGAAATATCTTTTGCTGGAGTTGTAATAGGTTTTAATGTAGCAACAGAATTGAGCCCGAAACCAGTATTTAAATTAGTAGTAGCCATTGTTGTCGTTGTAGCAGTGGTTGGAAAAATAGGCGGATTATTACACATTACTCCGTTTTTGTCAATAGCGCTGTTAAGTGCTGAATTGAGATTAAAACCACACAACTTTGGTGACGTTGATAACATCGCTACGCCAGTTAAAGTTGAAGTTGTTGTGGTAGTCGCGATACCAGTACCAGTATTAAAATTTTGTGGTGCTGACTTTATACTAGTTAATGGTGAAGTAAACGTTGGCTTTGTTGAAATATTAGTAGTAATACTAGCAGTTGCCTTATTTAATGCAGAATTAAAGTTAAAACCTCCAAGACGTGGTATTGTCGACAGTTTTGCTACATCGTCGGAGACATTTGTTTCAATAGTAGCAGTCGGTGCATTGTTACTAACATTACTACTTTGTGGCGTTAGTTTTATTCCAACTAACGGTGAACCGGTAGTGGTGGGTTTTTTTGAAGGACTAACTGCTGATGTGGCAATTGACGTAGCAACTGGCGCAGTAACTATTGACGTTGGCATTATTAAATGAGGGGTGGTACCTATAGATTCGGTTCCTGCCACTCCTAAACTATTCGCTGCTGTTGAAGAAGACTCTACCACTCCTGCCGAGTTTACAGGGTCTTTGTTGGTAGAGGAGCTCGCCATCGTATCGTTTGATTCCTCAACGCGTTTATTTTCTGACTCTCCATCAGTTTTGCCGGAATCCACATGATCTTCGCCATTATGCCCTCGATAAATTTCACCTTTCAAACCACACAACATCAAAGCCAATTTCGATTTTTGAGTTCTTTCAATTATTGGATTTTTTACATTGCTTATAGAATGTGTCTTTTTCGGTTTTACAAATTGTATGCCCACACAATCGTCGTAGTCTGCAGTATTAGTCAAGGTATTGTCGCCATTACTCTCTTCGTACGTTTTATTGAACAAAGTTAGGCGTGGTTTATTAGTTTCAATATTTTCTGCAAGTTGCTTTCGGTCCTTTGTTTTATCAGTGTTTCGATAGGAAGGAGAGCCTT
The DNA here is from genome assembly GCA_000688715.1 of Glossina pallidipes. NCBI lineage: Eukaryota > Metazoa > Arthropoda > Insecta > Diptera > Glossinidae > Glossina > Glossina pallidipes. Next base: position 374,960 of record KK499963.1, read on the forward strand.
CTAATATATTACGTTGTAATTCCATACTGTTCAATTCAGGATCTTGAGTTATAGGAGTGGCCGGTATCGGTGTTATGGGAATAACCGATTTTGCATCGTTGCTTGCTGTTTTTGTACGATTATTAATGAGTTCCACATCAAAAGAACCTTGTTGTTTTTGTATCTTACTCCTCTGAATCTCGCAATTGTCCGTAGATGTCGGTGAATTTTGACTTAATTTTGCAGAATACCGCTTGGGATCGTAGAGTTTACGTTTCATACTTGAGCTGAGAGAACTTGTAATATCATTATTATAACTACATAAACGCTTTTTCGCTTGTTCAGGTGACGATGGGCCGCCAGGCATTGGTGTGCGACAATAATTTGCACTGACATCCCGTTGCCTTTTGTAACTTTGTGTAGATGTAGTATCCTGATTTTGATTTAATGCTTGACCACCACTAGCTATATCGATTGTATCGTTTCCCGAGCGTTCGCAATATTTTTTATTAGTTTCATTAAGTGTAGGATCCTGTAAAGTATAAGCCGGAAAAAAATTCGTATTAAACGTAGACTTAGTCTTTCAACACCCTGTTTTTTGCGATCGAAACTATTTTAAGAACTTACTGAAAAATAAGAGATAGTATTCTAAACTCTGAACATCTTCTAACTGTAGGCTTTCTACTCTGTTATTTAACAGAGATGGCTGCCTTGATTACACGGAAGGAAGCCCTCTTAAGCAACACCATAAGACACTCATTTTTTTTTTTTTTAATATTGTGCTTACCTCGTTATTAATACGTTTGCGTGATATCTCTTTTAAAACTTCGAGAACACTGCGTGTAGGAGCCATGTCGTTTTCCGTAGGAGGAGGATGTATAATTGGCCGATTCTCGCGCGATATTTCTTCGTCGCTTTTATGCAAACCTACAACCGAACTCGACCGCAATAGACTTGATATTGTATTGCCATGGAAAGCAGGTTTATCTAAAACATATTCAAATATTAAGTTTAGTCGATTTTAAGCACTTGCCTAGATATTCATTTATTACCTGGAGGCGCAATGTAAGTCATTGAAACTGTCTGTTTTGTAGCTCGTAAAGGCAGCTGGGTTTTATTTAAATTAACCACTGGAAATTGCCCCGGTTTGATATAGAGATTATAGGCCGACATATTTTTACGATTTTGGCGCGATTCGTTTTCGTGATATTTTACAATACGGGAAGCTAAACCCTTACTCTGAACGTCTGCAAAAATTCTATAAAAGGCAATGATAAATAAAAAAGGAAAAAAACAGCTTCGAATATTTATTTACCTGGAATCAATTTTTGAAATATTATTCTGCGAACGTGATGATTCTCTAAGCAAATTTCTCGCTTTATATTCTCCCATTGTTGAATTACTGTACGCAAACGTAGATTTGTCTTTACTTTTTCTTGGGCTTATATCACAAATTCCCCATGGAAAATTGCTAGAGAATTGCAAGATAAAGTAGATACAGTAATTAATTTTAAAAAAATCCACTGTTATTATGTTCTACTTACTTGGCATTTGAATTAAGACGAGTAGATTCTGCCCCGGGAGGTGTCTGTGGTGACACATTAAAACTATAACGTCGATCTAGCGACAAATTCTTGTCCATTATATTAAAGATTTATTAGAAATTAAAAAAAAAAAACACTTCAAATAAATTATATTGGTCCTCTTTATACGTATAATTTTGTTTTCAGTTACTCTGCCTGCGTAAAACCTTTAGTAAAAGGTGTGATGAAATTAACAAAATAATATTCAGTGCAACGCGTGTGCGTTTTAAAGGTAAACGAAGTGACAATTTAGAACAAAAAAATGCTGAGAGCTCATATGAAAATCTTAATTGATGTGAAATTAACAAACAAAAACAACAACATTTTACATACTCAGTCAACAAAATCCATACTCGAATGAAAGTGGAAAAAAACCTATGAGTACGGATTCTCCTTCGAGAAAACAGGGATGTAATCACATAGTTGAAAGTTAGTTTTCGCTTTAGTATTCAGCCGCATTTGCGAAACAGCTGAATATAAAATAGAAAGATAAATTTCTCAAATGCGATTACCCCCTGTTTGAATCGCAAGCGAAGAAACGAATCTAATAAACTACAGCAATTATCGAACATGAAAAGTATTTATGCGCTAAGTGCAATATGCACTATTCCTATTTTCGGGCTGGGACTTTTTATGAGACTAACACTCAGTGGAAGAACATGAAATAATGAAAACTTATTTTCATTTTAGAAATTGTTCATTTAATTTATATTTATTTTAAAGCCTGTAGAACTTAAAGATCCGCTTCGTTTTTGGGTTTAGGACAAAAAGTGAAACATTTCGAAAGCAATCTAAGTGAGCCCAATGAAACCGCCCATCCCGAAAAATTGCTAAATCTGTACCGATGGTTCAGAGCTGTGGTATTGTGCCTCCAGGCGTTTCTTCCAAAATATTGTAAATAAAATAAATCAAAATCTTGTGCTTTTATTGGATTTGCATGTATATACATGTCTATAGGCCAATTATGCGCAGAAAAAAACTCTAAGTAGACCAAAATTTAAGGAGCGTTAATCAGCTCATGAGCAATATAGAGCGCTATGCACATTCTATGTGAAATCGTAATTTAAGGCGTTTTGAGCGTATTCAAATACAGATTGGGCGACAATATATGAATTCATAGGTAATATATATGTAAGGTATATAATAATATATAACATCTAATATCTAACGTATATGTATAGTCCATACATAATAGCAGTACTGAAAGTTTACCGCTAACTGTATGATTTCATAAATGATTTTTACCTACGCACTTAAAACTCCCAAGTGGTAAACTCTATGGTGGTCCATAGTGTCGTTATTTCTAAATACGATATACGATAAGATTTGACGTCATGAAAGCTCACTTGTGCGCCAGGGCTAAATGGCAACTCGTCATGTATTCTCTTCTCCTACGCTAAAGAATTTTGCGGTATAATTGCGAATATCTTAAATCTCTGTCTGCGAAGTGCTGTTTCTCTGTTACATTGTAAAAGTGGCTACCTTATCCCATCGCGGAAAGATATCTTTCCTACAGAGGCAATTTGAGGGTTTCACCACAACTCGAACTCCTACTCTACAATTGTATCGAATCTCTTCTCTTCTCTCCTTCGCCTCATAAAGGGATGTAGTATATATGGATTTTAGCAAGGATTTTGTTGAGTTAATCATAAGTTGTTGTTCTTTAAATCTCAGTCCGCCAATTTTCCTTATTGCACAACTCTTTTAGAATCCTTTTGAAACCTAAACGGTATCTACAACTTAATCTCCTTACCGGACACCTCAAAGAATATCAAATCAGTTCGCTTTGGTACGCTTGATCTGCCTATATCGTATTTAAACTAAACTAACTTTAATCTTTAAAACTTAGCTTAAAAGCATGCCGGCTGTAAATGCATTTCTGTGTTCGTTGCTTTTATTTTTTTTTCTTTTTCGTTTCCTGATTATTTGTACATGGGGGTTCCTGTTTTTAGTACGTTTTTAACTCTTACAGCTAGTAATAGATTTATAGTGTTAAGAGTATATTTAATTTACCTGTTGTTTTATTTCAGCTGATTCGCACATGCACGTTGAATAAACAAATAAAGTAAATTAAATAAATAAATGATAGTGCAATTATACAATTATAAAACCTATATACAGCCGAATAATGGATATAGCAAACTAAATAACACGGAAGCCTTGTAAATAATCACTGAAATGGGAAAATATCGAGAGTGTAATCAAATAAGAAAAACTTAGCTTTCGCTGCTTGGTAAAAATGGCTGAATGCAACAGCGAAAGTTAACTTTTAGCTATGTGATTACACTCTGAATTGTGGACTAATGGAGAGCCCAAAAAAAACCTCAAAATGTTGCTGTCCACTTAATTTAAACGCTACATTCAAATTAAGTCAGCTTTATTTTATGTGTTGCCCCTCAGCACTTGTAACGAAGAGGTAATGACTAAGAGCAATTGCACTGATAACTAAAGTAAACTTAATTGAAGCTTAAAAATTATTATTAGCTGAGAGCAAACAGGAATTATTCTAAAATATTATATAAATAAATTTTGACTCATTGTTGCAATATCCAAAAATTAAGTCATCCGAAAATGCAACGCAAACAAAAAAAGGAAAGTGAACCAAAAGATGACGCACTTTGGATTAAATTGCAACAAGTTATTGACTATGGTCAGTAACTAACGAACTGAATGAACAAGCAGACAAACACGTACAATTGTTAAGTACGTTAACATTTACAGTTAAAATAGAATAAAATATGAAAACTTAAATATAATAATATAAGAATATATAAGTATATATATTGAATCTGAACACCGTCTAAATTGTTTCATAATTTGTTTCATTCCAGTATTTGACGTACGTGGGCTTGTTATTTGCACTGAGTTTGATAATAAAAGCGCATATGATATTGGAAAATCTTGATGGCATCGTTGATTTTCGAGTCTTGTTTACCTTTTCAAACATCCTATGCTAATAAAAAGAATAGAAACTGATTTTTCCAAGTCCTAACTATGGAAATTTTAAAAGATATGTGCAGAGTGTGCTTAAAAACAGACGTTGGAAGCAATTCATTCCTAGATGAAGTCGAATACGAGTCTTATATAAAATTAAGCCACATTTTCTTAAAAGTGACAAATGTTGAGGTAAGTCCGATTTTAATATTCGAAGTTTTTTATATTTTGAGAGTACTTAATATTCAAGGTGAATGAGAATGATGAAATTAAGCCATCGCGTTTATGTGAACAGTGCACTACACGTCTGTTAGGGGCTTACGAATTGATATGTGCCGTTGAAAAAGCTGAAGTGGAAATCGATTTGCTTTTACAACAAGAACAAGTGCATTGTGAAGATACAGATTTACAAGAAAACAATAATTATGTTCTTGGTGATGGTGGTGTGGAAAATAACGAAGAAGAAGAAACGCAAGATTTAGAAATTCTAGACGACGAATTCCAACTAGATCAAGAAGAAACGCAAGAAGTGTTTTACATGCAAGAAATTCGAAACGATTTAACAATTAGTGAAAATGATGTATCACCAAATCGCCAAAAGACGGCAATTGGATCGCGGTTGGGCAAACGTCTAGCCGCCGGCAATTTTAATTGCGAACATTGCGATCGCAACTTTGCTAAACTTGAAACTTTGGAACGCCATAAGAAACAAGCCCATACCTTTTTGCCAATAGAAGTCATAGCAAATTCATCACCTTCGATCCCCGAAGCTACGCAAAATGATGACAAGGGAATATTATGCTCCTATTGTCCGCGAATTTTCGTGCGGCGCGACAACTATGCACGCCACTTAATCACTGTGCATTCCGATAAAGCAGAGATAACACCTGAAGACCGCGAATTGGCTAAAGCAAAACATAATTATAAGAAAGGCTTATGTCCTCACTGCGGTGAAAGTTTTTCCCTAGCCAGTCTCAGCATACATATTCGACGTCATACTGGTGAAAATCCATATAAATGTAGCGAATGCTCAAAGGGCTTTCCTAGACGTCAAGATCTGGTCATACACGAACGTCAACATACAGGTGAACGACCTCATGTATGCTCAGCGTGCGGCAAGTCATTTTCACGAGCTAATAAGCTGTCACGTCATATGCGTATTCATACGGGCGAAAGACCCTATAAATGCACCAAATGCCCACGTAGCTTCGTACAGTCCAATGACCTTAAAATCCATATGCGACGTCACACTGGTGAGAAGCCTTACAAATGCAACGTTTGTTCGGAAGCTTTCATATGTGGCGCTGCTCTACGGATACATCGCCGTCAAAAAGGGCACGAATCACCAGAAGACGATCGAGACGATCCCTTAATTAATTGGCGAGTATCAACACGCAAACCAAAATTACAAATGAAAGAGGAAAACGATGAGCAGGATGACGAACAAGAATTCTTGGAACTCGACGAAATTATTGATAACTATTAAAAAATATATGGAGGAAATATTTGAACAAGAGTAACCTTACCTTAAAAAATAATCATGTAGTAAATACGAATAACCAATACTACTTTTTCAAAGATATAATTTATTCTTTTTAAAATTTGTAGTATATATATGCCTCAACGAGGAAAGGAGCGTACGTAGTTTTCATGAAAAATGTTAGATTTTCTAAAATTAAAAAAAAAAAAAAATTTCCGAAACAAAAAATCTCTAAAGCAATTCCTAGTAATTTTTTTTTTTAAAAACGCCAAATCTAAAAAATCTATCACCATACCTTTTACATTTCTTATAAATTTGATAATTACACGAAATTTTAAAAGAGATGAAAAAGGAACACAAAGGAGGATTACTAAAGTGGGAAAATTAATGCCTATTTTTGCTAGAAGAGGAATAAAAGGACTTCGAGCGGGATCGTGAACGATCACGCTTCGAAGAAGAATGGCTATGAGAATGGGAGTGAGAGGAATGACGATATTCATCGTCTGAATCGCTCGAATGTTGGCGACGGCGACGCCTAACACTATCATTATAGCGATGACGTCCGCTAGAGCCTCGCTCCCGGCGCGAGTGGGAAGATGAATGCGATCGTCTATCATCACGTCGTTTTTCTTTATTTTCATGCGTCGTTGATTTTGACGATATGCTTTTTGAATGCTTGTGCGATTTACGTTTTATAGTTGAACTGCTGCTATATTTTGAATGTTTCGAAGAATCTGAAGAGGAAGAGCTCGACTTTGAAGACGAAGAAGCAGAGCGTGATGAAACACGCTTCTCTTTTTCATATTCTCGTCGTTGCCGTTTCCTCGCAGATTTGTGTTCATATTTTAGTTTAGCAGCCTCTTCTAAAATATTGCCGGCCGTATTCAATAAATTTGACACACTCGCTGCATTAGGAATTAGACCATTCGGATCTGCAGTCATCGAATTTGCGGATAATGCGGGCAGTTTCGGTTGACTATTTGTTTGTAGTTGAGTTATATATGAGCATGTGGCTGCCGTTAGTGATACAGCTTTATTATCTTTGTTATCGCTAAAGCGGGTTGTACGTTCCTTTCTGGCACTTCGTTCTCTATGCCGTTTACCTGTCAACGATAAAATACAGGTAGTTAGAAAAAGATTAATGCATCTTTCTTTCTGAGACTGCGTTGAAATGACTCTTATATAAATCTCTTTCAATACATGAGCCTTTGTTTAAACATGCATGTCAACTTACAGCAAAAAGGTTCTTATAAATAAATTTAGATCAAATTATCCTTATTCAATCCGACAATCCTTAAAAAGTTTTTAGCCGATAATTCTTGTCCTATGCAAAGAATAACCATAATTTAGAAACTTTTTTTTTTTTTTTTTTCAAGTTTTGGCAAAAAAATTTCTGTAGAATTTTGGATTTTTTTAAATGCATTCAAGAAACATTAGAAAAACAGTTCTGAAATATTCCGGAATATTTTGTTGGATTGAATTTTTTTTAAATACAATCTTTTACAATTTTTTAAACAGCTAAACAAAACAATTTCGCTTCACAACAAATAAGCGAAGCCAATCCAGTGATATATGGTATATATGATAAGTGATTTTTATACTCATCACCCAAAGATGAGGGTGTATATTCGTTTTGTCAAAACGTTTATAATATAAAGGGCGAAGCGTCTGCAAGCCCAAAAAGTACACATATTCTTGGTCAGCATCAAATTCTAAATCAATCTAAGTATGTCCGTCTGTGCATTTGTGTAATGTCCGTTGTAAATATCCTCCTGGTCGCACAAACAGAGCTATCTACTGCAAATTTAGCCGAAAGTTTGGAAGTTGTCCCACGCAAGTTGGTACTGAAAATTGGCGAAGTCAGTTGGAGGAAACGCCCACATTACGATGTAGCATATAAATCTACAAAAATCTGAGCATAAATTCTACGGGCAATGCTGTAGTATCTCTCCAAAAATGAGAAAAAATCACCCACGCCTATTTTATTTTATATAGTGAGTCATAATTAAATTTTTTCTTTCAAAACTTTTATAACACGCAGGAGCAAGATTCAAAAATTCCATAAATTTTTGGCGAGTTTCAAATTCGAAATGCACTTAAGCATATCCGTTTGTCCGCCTGGCCAACTGTGTAGTGTAGTATCTGGGGTAAACATTCCAAACGTTCAAAAGAATTTGAAAATGATCCAAACTTTTCAAAGAACACACCGCCCACACCTCCATGTAACAAAAACTGTCAACACTGATCAAGTACAATACATAGACAATATATAAATCTGCACTTTTATTCTAAAAATAGAATAAATCTACCGCGCCCATTCAATATTGTAGAGTACGAAAATTTAGTTCTTTTCGCCCTTTTTAGGATCACGGTGATGGCTATGGTGGGTATAAAGGATTCGGTCACGACCAAGTTCGCTGGGATGTGTAACTTCCACAATAATAATGGCTTGCCAAAGAAAATTGCAGTAAAGTCATTGCCCAAAGAACTTTATTGTAATTAATTTTATCGTCTAAATCCGCACTGTCATAGGGACTACTTTTTTCCAATTTGCCGCAAAAAACACAACATCACGAATCAATCGTAGCTAGTCAATATCTAAGAATATTATACCTGAGAAAAGGCCACAATCAAGTGGAATCAAATGGACGCGCCAACAATCTCGCGAATGGCTACTGTATTATCCTCTTTCTTCGTATATCTTACTAGTGTGGAGACATTATGAAGCGTTCACGGTGATTCTATGTTGAATTATTCGCTTGCCGAGACGATTATAATGACCGTAAAGTCACGCAGTGTCATATAAAATTGCCGTGAATTGGTGCTAATTATACGGTGCAACGTTTGTGGGAAAGGTGTAGTAAGTTTATTCAGGTGCATATAGCAGCTGGAAGAAAGACCTATCCTTTATTATACCGCTTCTGCTTTGCCTGTCTGCCTGCCTGAAGCTTGTCCATGTATTCTCTGTTTAAACTGTAGTTTGCAAATTTTCGGAAACATTTCGATAAAGTTTCTGCGGATGTGTTTTAACCCAAAGCTGCACTCTGTTCAAAGTGACTGTTTTTTGGCATATAAAACGAGAGAAAAACATTCGACATACCATTCCTATACAAAAAAAACTTTCCCATTAAAAGTAAGTGTTTATGGGGCAACAAGGTTTAATTTTTAACTTTATATGATTGCAATTAATAAAAAGTAATAAATTCGTTGGGGAGAAAATTCAATTTGTCAAATTTGAAACAACTTGGTTCACGTCTTATTATTATCGTTATCATTTTTTACTTTTTCCTTTTTTTCGAGTCATAATCTCTTTCATTGCACGTTTCCTTATTAACAATTTTCGAAACAGATCAGAGTTTTCTAGTATCACTTGCCCGTGATTCAAAGTACAATCGTCTAATCATAAATTAAATAAATTGTATCGATGCCTTTATCTGAATTAATCTTCACAAGGAATCTCCAATTAATGAACCTAAGTAATATTGAGTACATCTTCCCATTAAAAACTATGCTTAACGAGCGTAAAGTATTGCAAAGCAAAGTTGTAGTTAAATAACGACTTTCAAAACAAAGTGAACGCGCAGACCGAACTTTAAACAAAAACAAGTACGACAGCTTTTACATTTCTACTGGCAAAGTTAAGTAAAGCGGTGTTGGAGGCTTAATTGAATCGACAGCTAATTTTAATTTTTTTTGAAAGTGTGGACATTTCTCATTACAATCAGATTCCAGAATTAAAAAACCGTATGTGACTTTTTTCCGTTAATCTAATGTAGGTTCATACGGCCGCTTAATTTTGGTTCATTCTTTTTCTTCCACCAACGGATGACTTCATCCCAGGTTATGGATGGCTGCGAATATATCTTACTCTCACGTCTAGCGCAGAGATAATTTTGGATTTTTTGCATATTTGCAACGCAGGAAATCGACGCTAAAAGGTCTCTACCCAATTTATTGATTTTTGCCCTGCGGTTAAAATCGCCATAGCAATCCTTAAGTTGTTTGGGGTTGGAAGGTTGGTATTAAAAAAAGTTTATCTTAACGGATTTTCCTCTTCTTTTAGAACTGTCCATAAAGTTGTGACGCAAATAACTAGAAAAATTCTTTAGCTTAATGTAATGTCTTGGATGTCATTTTTTATTCACCTTTCTCTCTTATACTTTAGCTATCGTGAATTAATGATGGAAATGGAAAACAAGCATCCAAGAACAAATACACATCCCCTATGTTATACTCTATATCTTGCAAAGGGACGTTTTTTTCCCATTAATAACGCGTTAAAAAAAGACTTGGATTCGATAGTAGAATGAATGTTAGTGAATAGGTGAGGAATGCAAAATCTGCTACAACAGAAGAGTGCGCTACAAGTTCATTAGAGTAGAGAAAAATTTTTACAGAAATATTTCTACATTTCCTTTTGGCCAAAATTACGAAATAAGAGTTTTAAAGCGTAATTGAAATTCAAAGCGCAGCTAAATAGCGCTTCTTTTAGAATGCATTTTTTTTTTTTTAAATACTTGAAACAAAAAACAGTTTTGGCTTAAGAAATGACGCACCGTTTGAATGATGTAACTTTGATTCAGTTGTCTCACCAAATTCTCGCTCGTAATTTTTACCATCTTTTGCAACGGAACCAGACGATGATGATACTTTACGTTCACGATTGTCTTCATAATCTTCCGTATGTTCCGATCTGTGTCTAGTATTTTGCTCTTCTAATCCGGTATAATATCTGACTTTCTCTTCCTCCCGGGTGGCGGCCATTGCAACACGTTCCTCTATATCATCGGAGATTTTTGCAAATTGGAGTTTTTTAGAGCGTATTTCATTCTAATCAATGGAAGAAAAAAGCTTTTGAATAAAACAATTAATTCATAAAAAAACGCGAGAAGAGAAGTTACTTTAATTTCCTCTTCGGAATTATAGTCGCTCTCGGAGTTTTCAGTTGATTTATGAGCATTAATTTCTTGGTCATCGGTATCCGAATTTTCATCACTTGAACTGTCTCCATAAGCTGCTAAACCTATAATTTAATTGGTGCTAATTGAAAAGCTTAGGAAAATAGGTAAAGGAGTTTTATAAGATCTCGTTAAATTTCAAATTTTAATGTATCTTCAAACCAATTATAACTAATTTTTCTTAAAAATATTGTTCTTCTTTAATGACATGTAGATCCCCTCCGCCCAACCAACGATTTTTACATATTATATTTATTATTCCGTTTGTAGCATACAGAAAAACGCTTCAAAAGTCCAACTTAATGTATTTGGGTGGTAAGTCGCTTTAGTCATGCTTACCCAATGCGCGTGCCACACGTCATTTAACGGAATTTTAAAAATCGGTCTGTATTTTCTTCTATATCCATCCGAGCCAGACAACCGCGACTTATATGCTATAAATTAGCGTGCAAATGCACTGCATCCATCTAAAATGTGAATGCAAGCCTAAAAATACCCCCAAGGTAACCTCACTACACCTAAAAAAAATAGTAGAAGGTAGTAAATATATGGGTAGTTTGCAAGTACATTTCTCGTGGCCATGTAAAATAAGAAAGTGGGTTCAATTGACTAACCGACACGCCCGTAAACTATCAAATATTTACAGCGTTCATTTCTGCATATTTTCTATTAGACGTTTCGAGGTAGCGAGTATGAAAGAAGGAAGGATATAATTCAACCTCTTTAAATTTATTTTATCTTAAATATGGAAATTGAGTGACATATATGCGTATTCTAATTTAAATTTTGTACTCCTATACAGTGATGGCAAAAATTATAGACACAGGGAACTAAGTGTAATTAAAGATTTTCAGTAAATTTTTCTAACAGAATTGTTGCTACATAAATGTCGTATTAAATAATATCGAAAACTTATACAAAAATGGCCAGCACTAAAGGACGCAATTCATATAGTATTTTACTATCAACTAACAAAATGAAGCAAAATGAATGAAGAAGAACTTTAATAAATCTGTTACGTCAACTGACGCGACAGCAAATATAATAATTAAAAAAAAGATATTCGCCTTGCATCCAATATTCGTAAACCCATCAGCGAACATCGCGGCATAGAAGTGCATTTTTTCAATTGCATGGACGTAAATTTGGTCGAACCATTTTTTATGCCAACACTTCTGCAAAGCCTAGAAGTAAGCTTGAGAGACGCTATAAAGTATATATAATTCCTGATTAGTATAAAATTTTGTATCTATTTAGGCACAGTTTCATATTTGTATGAATATGTGTAGTAAAAATTTTCCAGGTGTTAAAAATTTGCACATCGGGATCAACCGTTCGGAAATGTTGAAAGTTTTTGGAGGCAGAGTGATCGTAAAGGGTCAAATCGCTCAAAAGTCAAGCCTAGTGTGCAACGTAAACTTAGAGCATGCCTGTTTCCAAAAGCAATAAAAATGTTTCTTTTCTCACTATTCGTACACTACAATATATGTGAAAATTTTTATTTTCTATGAGTGATCTGAGTGTGGCCGAAAGCGACAGTTGACTCAAGAGATTCGGTTGGTTGACATTTCCTTATTCAACATATTGGTAGTCATTACTTTTTTCCACCTAATGGCACCTTTATGGGGTGAGGACACGTTTATTCAAAATTATAGAGTATTGAGATTGAATTTCGTAGGATTTTTAGTTCGTTTCTTAAATATTGGTGGTGAGTACAAGAGATTCAACCAAAGTCGAGTATAATTTCCTTATTTCTTCCAGTTCAGATTGTTTCACTCTTCTCTTGGAAGGATTTTGTCAACCTTCGCATTGAACTAATGGCCGTCAACTATAAACTTTTATGATAGTAAAGTTCATATATTTTTCCGTCTTAAAGCCGCGAGGTTGAAATAGACTAAAAGAATATTTGCGCATGCGGAAAGACGGGTTTTGTACGTCAGCTGTAGCAACAAGTTGCAGAATCTGCAAATATTTTAAAAATTGTAAATATTTTAAATGTAATGAACGGCGACGACAAAGTCGCACTTTTATGAAGAGATACATCATTTTAAGAAGAGGTGAGCAAATCTTAAACCATCTTCACAAAAATTATTATTAACCTGTATTAACAAACAAACAGAGAAAAAAATACACACACACACACACACACACACACGCACACACACCCTAGACTTGTGCAGATTACAGATCCAAAATAGCGAAAACTTTGAAAATTCCCTTAGTGAAGGGAAATCAAGGGAAAAATGTTCTTTTTTACACCAATTTCGAAGAAAAACGAATAAAAAATTAATTGAAAATAATTTAGTAATTTAGGAGATGGCACAGCACCTGCAAGGGAAGATGATTTATTTTTCAAATACTTTTCCAATTTTCATGCATAAAGGAATCGTTCATCTTTCGCTATCGAAAACACGACCTGCTACAATAACAATAAGAAAATTGAAAACACGAATTCAAAATATTTTAAGTTATTTCCTTTTATATCTTTTAGCACTCTCTCTCTCTCTTAATGTATAAAGCAGTCTGAGCCCCATTTATGATTTCTAATTTTTTCTTAAAATCTTGATATTTTTTAATACGGAATATATGAAGAAACAATTTGTTTGCAAAAATTTATTAATTTTAATTAGAGATCCTAAGTGTGGCAAAAATTTTTAACTCATCACTGTGTATATAGGTTTGCATAAAATTAACGAGTAATTTTAATTTAAAAAAACTTACCCAATTTTCCGGTTATAGAAGCTAAAGCACTTTTGCCGATCACCTGAGCTGATGACGCTTAAGTTAAGTATGTGAAAATGTACATAATTTTTACACATTATCACAAATAGTTATGATAACAAATAATTTATAAGAATCTTAATGTGTTTCGAAAATAACTTTCTTCATAAATATCCTAACGCTTTGCTTTTTATAAACTTACACGATCAGTTAAAGTGAGCTGAAAACCAGAATTCATAATAGTTAATGTATTTAGAAAACTAGTACCTTTTGATTTGTATGCTTTAAGTGTGTCGTGAGCCACTTGCGATATTTCATTATTGGTGACTTCCAAAAGCAGTTCGGTAAGCGTACGCCGTACAACTATCATCTATTTTTAGGATGGTATTTCAAAATGAATATACAAAGGCTTACAAGTAAATTAAGAGCATTGTCATTGGTTTGCGTACCAATTCTTCAAGTTTTTGTTCAAAGCTTTTACCCTCTTCCCTTGTTGCTAATGCAGGTATTGATTTATCCACAAGCCGGGCGCTTCCTTTATTATCTACAAGATCGAGAGGAACGGGGAAAGCCTCGTTACCTGAACTTTCTTCGTCGCCTTCCTCGACAACGTCCTAAATGATTTTATCAAATTATCGATAAATACAACATAAAGTTAATAGAATCAAAAACCTATTTGTGTTCTAAGGTTCATAATAAAACTTTCTCATACACGTTCTTGCATATATATGTTTAAGCGATTATGTCTTGGTTTTGCAATTCATTAAAAATACTTACCGATATTTTAGTTTTTAAGGGATTTACCGTTATATCTTTATTCAGTTCCTTATTATCTAAACTTAACTCTTTGTGCTTTTGTTGTCTTTCAAGTTGTTTTTGTTTTTCTCTTTCCATTTTTTCCAGGCCTTCTCTATATTAAATAACGCAAATTTCATGTTAGAATTATTTACTGTTAGGACTTTCGTTATCTACCTTAACCAAGCTGGTAAAATTTTTGGTTTCGCTGCATCTAAAGAAGATTCAGGTTCATTTGGCGTATCCGGCATAGCTTTAATTTCACTGTGACTTGGCACGGTTATCTCTAAAAGCGAAGGAATATGGGACGTAGAAGACTTTGTCGCTTTTATGGGTAAAACAGGATTTGATATAGTCGGCGTTGTTGGCGTCGTTGTTTGCCATATATTCCAAGGAGGCTGTGTTCCTGTCGTCCCTGTACTGATTTGAGATCCGCTAGGTCCTAAAAAAATGTGGGCTGGTAGTTTAGTTTACATTACTCAACTGCATGGCAATCACTTTACCCAAATTCGCTAACGAGCACTGTTGCATATACCATGGTTGACCCAAATTTGGATTTTGTATTAGATTGTGTGGTGAAGTAGATGTTTCTGAGTGGGATTGGCTCGATGAAGCTCTAACAAGATCACAAATTGCTACCGAAGATTTTGCATCATTTTGGTCATCATCTTCCATATCCATATCGGCTTCACCTTTTTCTTCATAACCCGCTGCGATGACCGCATTTCCTGAGTTTTTATTAGCGATTGTGTTGTCTTCCGACGGTTGATTTATATTGCTATCACGCATCTGTATCCATTGTTGAGCGAGTTGCGCCCAGTCGATGGTTTGGCTTGTAGATCCACCATCACTTGCAGCCATTTGTGTGGCAAATTGGAATGCTGCAAATTGATTCATATTGTTTACTCCGCCATTCGGGCTGTTGTTTGGGAACATTATAATATTATATTATTATAATATTATGAAATCTTTTATGGTATTCTGATTTTCTTCAAAAACTAATCGCTATTACTTTTGCTACTATACATCTGTTTTTCTCAGTCTGCAATTAATCAATTTTCTTCTATATGGCATTATTATACTCTACAAAAGAAGCGTCTATTTTCCAACACTGTCTTTTTCAATCGTAACTTAGAAAGTCGTCGAAAAGTCATAATAATTAAAGTTACGATTGAATGAATTGAATCTTAATCAAACTAAACCCAATGCGATCGCGCTTATATAGATCTAAGGAATATTTATATTTATGGTATATATATATATATATATGCATTCATGCTTTAGATATATTAATTTATAAATTTTAAAATTTTAATTTATCTCTAAAACCTGGGAATATAGACGCAGTGTTCACAAGCTTAAGCCTCCAAACACAATGATGGTTGTTATAAATAAGAAAAAAAAGTGGCAACGCAAAGCTGATGACGAGTTACTGTTAAATTGCAACGACGTCGGCAAAACAACCTGCCGGGTGTGTTTTGGGCCCAAAAACGAACACTATTGAAAATGGGTTATTCGGGGTAGGACTTCAATTTTGCCGAGTTTTTACGGCACTTTGTGGGAATTGATAAATCGTATAGTTTTGCATATATATACTATGTATGTATATATATACTATAAGTGCTGTAGTATAGTAAAGTATAGTATAGCACAGCATAGTACAGTATAGTATAGTATTTCAAATTTTCAAAATCAATATAAAGTGTTTTAAAGTAACAAGATTCTGCATAACAACACAAAATAAAGCTAATTTATTTTAAATTTAGATATTATTTATTTAATATATATTTGTTTTGTAGCAATCTAAATCTTTTTTTTTTATGTTATTGGAATTAAAATTTTAATTTATACTCTCTACTATGTTAAAGCAATAGGGTCGTTTAAATCCAATTTTAAATATATTTGCCAATTCTAAATATTTAAGCCATTCGCTTGCTTTGTGTTGGAGCATCAGCTAAGTCCACCTCCGCACTCTTGCTTTTAGGGCTTTTAGGGTTTTTCTTCATTCGTCATTTCATTAATCAATCAAAAATGTAATTTGTTCTTACATTAATTTACTTATAGTTGTTTGTCATATATCTATTTTTTACATTTATGATAATTTCTATAGTTTATCGAATCGATAAAATAATATGTCTTCTGATTGTGTTATCCACATAGGATTATTAATTTGAAAAACGGAGCGACGCATCATTGTTGCTAAGACATAAGGCGTTTTTTGGAAAAAGAGAATTGATAGCACTGCTTGGAATACTAATTACAACAAGCTGGCATCATCTACAAGTGGCTTGTCAAAATTTTTGAAAAAAAAGAGTTCTATGAACGGTTCTTTTCGTTTAGTATTCATCATTACGGATTTAATCTTTATATCTTCACAGAAAAGCGTAATTTAGAGAGCAAAGAAAAAAGAAGGGAGAATTATGTTCAAGAAACCTAGCGTTAGAGATAAAGAAAATCAAAGGGATCAGAAAGGAACCATAAATGCTAATGTCGGCGAGGGAGCAGCAGTTTCAGTGCAACTACCGGCTAAAAATGTATGTATTGATATAAGCATGTCATTGAGAATATGTTTAATAGAAAATAAAATTAGCCTTTGGTGGAAGGTAAAGCGGGTTATGGAATCTTTGTAAAAAAAGTTACACCTTTAACAACGACTGCTAAAAGTACTGTGCCTTCAAAGTCAACTAAAATACGTGATTCTGTTCAGAATAAAAAAGAACATAAGGAACCCGCTAATACAAAAACACAGTTTAAAGAAATATCAAGTAACGCGACGGAAAAGAAAGAAAAGACTTTGAATACCGATGGTGACGCCAAGAAAGCTGCAATTAAGATAGGTAAGATGCACTTAATGGTTTTGAGGGATAATCAATAAAATGCTTAAAATTACCAGAAAAAAAAGAAAAAAAACTGTGGACTCTTAGTAACTTTGATATCGGACGTCCATTAGGACGTGGTAAATTTGGCAATGTTTATTTGGCGCGTGAAAAAGAGTCCAAATTTGTTGTAGCGCTTAAAGTTCTCTTCAAGCAACAAATAAACGAGTGTAAAGTAGAGCATCAAGTACGTCGCGAAATAGAGATACAGTCCCATCTACGTCATCCCAATATTTTACGTTTATATGGCTATTTTCATGATGAGGTTCGGATCTACTTGATTTTGGAGTATGCGCCCAATGGTACGTTATTTAAAGCACTCCAAGAACAACCATTGAAGCGATTCGAAGAGTGTCAATCAGCGATATATATCAGATCCTTGGCTTCGGCTTTGCAATATTTGCATGGACGCGATGTCATCCATAGGGACATTAAACCGGAAAATTTACTATTAGGGCATAAAGGTGATCTGAAAATAGCTGACTTTGGTTGGTCTGTACATGAACCGAACTCACTGCGTACCACTTTGTGTGGCACTTTGGATTATTTGCCGCCAGAGATGGTTCAAGGCAAACCGCATACAAAAAATGTCGATCTTTGGAGCTTAGGTGTATTGTGCTATGAACTGCTAATTGGTAAGGCTCCATTTTTGTCCTCTGCGTACGATGACACTTACAAAAGAATAATAAAACTTGACTACAAATTGGCTGATCACGTATCTAAAGCAGCGGCCCATTTCATATCGAAATTATTGGTTGTGGACCCTGAACAGCGTTTGCCACTAGATAAAGTCATGATACATCCATGGATAATAGCTCATACTCAGTAAATCAGTACCGTTTATATTTTTATTTTTCTTTATTTTATACTTCTTTCGAACTGTTTCATTTTGTGTTAATTATTTGCGCCCAACTTAATTTTAGATAAGACTTCCCTTTGAGACTTTTATAAAATATATCTATGCGTGGAAAGGGGTAGTGCTATCAGATCTATCTAGATTATTTTGTTAGTAAAAATGTGTTATTTGCGTTGGGTATGCACTACATTAATTTTTTGCTTTTATTTTTCGAATGTTTTTATAAAATAAATAAATCGAAAAAAATCATTGATAAACCAAGAATGCACTAATGTTTTTTTTTTTTTTTTTAAGTTTACTTGGGTATTTAAAAAAATGCTCAAATTTTAATGCTTGGTAGGGAAATGTGAATGAATGACTTTTCTGTTCTAAAATTTATCACAGTAACAGTAAAGTAAGATGAGACAAACCTAATCTCTAAAGAATGCAAGTAAGTAGTATATTCGTTTTTAGACGAACTCTAGATACCCAACACCTCACACAATATTGAATTTGAACACAGCCATAGTAAACTGTGATCAATTCATGTCGAAAGTTGCAGAGCGTAATTTGTGGGTTACAGCTGGCGAGCACAGTTCATTTATTTCACACTTCAATACCAATAAAAAAGTATGTGGTAGGTTTCAGCTATCCATTTGAAATTTCGCATCTGTGCGGGTTCTAATGACAAATTCGGTTGAAGAAACCAAATCAACTTCGAATTTCGCACTCATTCAAAATGCATATAGAATGAGTTTTAAACATATAGTGCATCATCACCCTTCTGTGCTAGGCTTTACTGAATGAGGGGTAGGGCTAAAATTCAATGTATTAATAAATAAGTTTACAGTAACGCGTGATGACAATATCAAAATGCAGCTTCTAAATATTCTTATATTCGATATTCGAAACTTATGTGCTATCAATAAAAACAAACTAATTACGTATAGCTTGACCATCGTGTTTATTGCGCGCACCTGGATTCGAGTAATCATCTGTAAAAGAAAGCATTTATAAATAGAGGCACACTAGGTTTTCTATTCACATCGCCTAGTAGAACAGTGGTAGGTTTAGCGCATTTTGAAAGCTTCACAGATTTTTAGTGATTTTTCCAAAATTTTTTGCAAAAAAAAAAATTAATTTTATTATTCATAATTTTAACACATGTTTTTTTTTTTAATAATTACGTGCGTTTATTACCATAAATTACGTTTAGAGCGTTTTTAAGATAATGTAAAAAATTGTCGCTTTTTTTCGATTAAGAAAAGATTTCCGAGATCACCAATTATGTCGTCTTCCTGCAAGGGCAGGACCGAAGCGCTACCGGTTGTAATAAGGATTTTAAAGCTTTTGCAAAAACCAATAATTTCTGACATGGCGAGTGTCAGCTGCAACAATTGCTTATCAAATTTTGGAAAGAGGTTGTAAAAAGTTTCACTAGCAAATTTTTTTTAAAATGGTTTCTAAATTAAAGAATTTTTTAAAATTTTAATATCTTAAGCAATACTTTGTCTACCACTGTCTAATTCACTCTTTAACGAACCATCATCACCATAATCCAAGTCGCCTTCATCTATGCGTAAGCCATCACCAAATTCCTTGCCTTGATCTGCAGCTACCTCGTTATTAAGATTATCAGTTTTCAATAATTGCTGTTTATTTGGTTTTACAGCTATATCGCCTGCAGCAAAACCTCCGCCCAAACCTGCCAACATATCCCCCTCATTATCAGCACCTAAGCCGACAGCAATTTCTTCATCATCATTTTCACCATCTTTGAATTTTTCATCCGCATTAATGGGACCAACTGGTATCTTCTTGTGATCGTCTTGCGGGTTTTCATTATCATTAAGATTGTCATCATTTCTGCTTTCACGATTACGATTTCCATTTGCAGCGGGTAATGCTGAATCGTAGTCCTTGTTGGCAGCTGATTTTACCCCTTGAGTTTTTGGAATATCCATGGTGTCAACTACATTATTGTAACGGTTGTTATTGTTTTCTGTGTTTTTGTTGACTCGTTCAACGTCATTACTTTGCTTGCTACCTTGTTTAATTTCATCCACATTTGATTTTCCTAAAAGAGTTTCGAAATTTTCCGGTATAGGAGCAACATTTTCAGGAAGCCTTTTTTGATTCGGTGGCATTGCCAATGGGGGGCTATTACTGTTTAAATTTCCATTAGAAACTAAGGAGGATTTTGCCGTAGTAGCATTAAATCCTAACACCCCTGATGGCATTTGTTGTTCCGATTTACTAGCAGGTGATGAAGAAATTATGTCTTTCAGTTTTCCCACATTATTTACAATGGGCTTAGGTACGATCTGAAAATTTTCAACGGAATTTAAAATTATACTACGATTACTTTGATCCGCTGCAGCCTTTATATCTACAAATTTCTTATTTTTGATGCCAGATGTTGTTCGATTAGATAAACCCATACCAGTAACATTAAAAAACCCACTATTACGGTTTTGTACATTATTGTTAGTAATGATAGCAGTAGTAAAGCCAGAAGCATTAGGCACCTGATTTGCATTGTTTATAGTTATATTGACATGATAGACGCCTTCACTCACTTCTTCTAATCCTTTAAACGATTTTAGGGGCTCAACTTTGTTCGGCGTTGTGGATTGCGGTTTACCCAACAATTTATATGCTTTTATTCTAGAGACTCCTTTTGGCTCCCTTAAAGAATTTTCAAGTTGTTTGATTTTGGACCGTAAAGTATTTACGGTTTCTAAGGTTGTCAGCAAATCTGCCTTTTCATTAGCAAGTCCATTGTATTTTTCCTATATGTAATAACACAAGAACTGACGAATGATTTTTAATTGTTTAAGGTAAGCTGCTCACCTTCCACATATTTGCTTCACTCGATATATTAACCCTTTCTTTTTCAAATTCTGAATGTAGCACCTCCAATTTCTTTTCCAATGTGTTTGCATGTTCAAGCTGTTGTTTTTTGGTTTTAGTGCACTCTGCTAATAAATCTTTGTGGTCGCGTTGTAAAACTTTATTTTCTTGCTGCAGATGATCATAACGCATTTGGGATTCCAATTTTTGCTTTTGTGATTCTTCCTCTAAGCTTTTTATGCGTTGTTCTAAGTTGCGTTTAATTTCCATTTGTTCATTACGCTCATGGTCGTGGTTTTTTTCCATGTGGAATTTCTGTTCCACTAAAGCTGAAAATCGATGATTTATATAGTTTGCAATAGGAAATCAAAATATACATTATCAACTAACATGTAAGTCTTTCATTTAGGGCCTCTTGTTGCTGCTCGCAATGCAAGCGTTGTTGCCGTGTTTCATCCAATTGCATCTGTGAGCTATGAAATATCGTAACCATTCCGACCATCAATATCAAAATGCCTATACATATTATGAAGCGACATCGCCCAGTTCGGGCGAAACGGGTGCCATTCATTCTACGTTTATCCAGTTTCGCTAATTTTTTTTTACCTCCCTAATCTAACAATATCTATATAACAATAACAAAACTGTAAAAGAATATTTCAGAGGGAAAGGACAATCTTGGGAATATCTTATCAGTCAAAATTTACAGAGTCTAAGTACACTGAACAAATCAATGTTGTCCCTTTTAATAAAACACTTCCAAAATAAATACACTTCGTCTTCCTTTTATTAACAATTAATAATATTTAAATAATTTGTCTATCAATAATCAAAAATGGTTTTTCATGAATTTGATTTTAAGAAAACAGTGGTGCCACTTTTTTGTATTTAGAAAATTCTAACACGCGATGTTAGCAACGCGAACATACGATAATTATTTCCTTGTAAGCTTGTTGCGTTTGTTTTCTTGCTGTTTTTGCCACTCTAAAACCAATAAATGTCTTTTGTAGGAAAATATGCTTACGAAAATGTTCTATTTCTTATAAAGAATTGCTAACGAGTATTAAAACACAAAATTCACCATCTAATTGTATTTATAATGGTTTTGTTGCGCTTGCCTGTTATATGAATCTCTTTTTTTGTAAACGAAGTGGACCTTTGCAAATCCACTTAAAAGATTAACTTAGTTTATCATTTATTCATTTATTCGTTTATTTATTTTATTTACACAAGAAATTCAGCTAAAATAAATTAACAGCCGAATTCACTCGACTCTTAGCAAGAGTTTTTATTATTATTCCTAACTATTGAAATGGCTTTAAAGAAAAATAAAGAAACAATAACAACATAAAATTCATATGTAAATAAAAAGAGAGAGAAACAAAAGAAAAGGAAAGCATGTATACATCTAACACAGAAGCACAACCACAGCCGGCGCAAGTCCGTCTTGAGTGTCAATCTCCAAATCATTGCAAACATGCGAAAGCGTGGCCAGTAATAATAGTGAAAATACTCAATTTTCGAGTCCTGCGAAGAAACCAAAAGTAGAAGCTTATCTACATATAGAAGATTCCATTTGATAGAACATAAAAAATCCGACATTTAGTATAAGCTATAGACGTTGTTTAGATTTTTGTAAAGGACTCTAGAAGAATTGAAAAGCTGGTAATTATATCTATATTGAGTAAGCATAGAGGCATAGAGACAAGCGGATCACGTCCCAAATTATAGAAAGGAGACCATACAACAGGTACATGCTCCAGTAGTTGACTCATTAATCTGATGTATAGTGTTTTTGTAACGTAAGGGTTATCGGACTCTTTAGACCACGGCTTAATAAAGCCAAGTTGCGACATAGCTTTATTTAAAGAGAGTTCAATGTGCAATTTAAGACGATACCTATAGTTGAACAATTTTAATGAATTAATGAAGTAATCAGCAGTGAATAGAGACCACCTTCGGAATAAAAGCTTCTTACACTTGTTAAAACTTAATTTTATAAAATTAAGAGAACGACACGTTACCAAGTTTTGTAAGCAAGATTGAAGGAGATACGAGTGCCACGCCAAGGAAAAAGAAGAAAATAGCTTAACATCGTCAGCGTATATTAAATTATGATTGGGCTTAATCATCGAAGTGAGATAATTGATGTATAAAATAAACAGAGAGAGACCTAACTGGCTGCCTTGAGGGATACCTGACGTCATGGGGAATTGATTGAGGTGATGGAGTTAAAAAGACGTTTAAACTATCTGTTATAGTGATAAGAGCTTATTCATTCCAATGAGAAGCCAGAGGACTGGAGTTTAAAGATCAATAATTTTTGGCTAACCAAGTCAAAGGCTTTACTAAGATCAATGTATATGACATCCGTGCGAGAGCCACTAGAGAAAGTCTTGCAAATATGGAAAGTGAACTTTAAGAGATTCGTAACGGTTGATCTTCTTTTTAGGAAGGCATACTGAAATGGAGAAATATAGAATTTGATAGCGAAAGCTATTTGCTGAGTAACAATTCGTTCAAACAATTTAGCTAAGACACTCAACTTGGCAATACCTCCGTAGTTCTCAACCAACTGTCTGCTATATTTAAATAACCTTAATCCTTGTAATACGTCATTTTCAGAAATGACAAAATTCGAAATCGAATTCGAGTTTGTGACTTGTTATGGGTAATTACCAGTTAGTCAGAATCAGCAATAGAGAAATGTTGCCGGAAGTATTTAGCGAAGAGATTATAGCTTTCCATATCATTAGAAGATTCGGAGCCATTAAAAGGGATGGAGTAATGAAAATATTGTTTGATAGATATGTAGATATATATCCCATAGATTACTTTGCATTCAATTTTCTCTATCAGCAACCCCACTAAATTAAACTAACGATTGCACACAATTTCGATGTCTCTTTAAAGGTAGTGCTTTAGTGACTACATCTATTACCATGTATTCCGGCTCAGAAGTAGAAGAGCTAGAGTTACCTAGTTTTTGCGATATTTGAAAACATATCAAGTGGTGGGCTTCTTATCACCCGCCCAATCCGCGTTAGAGTAATCTTCTAAAATTTCAATTGGTACTAGTTTGTCCCTTTAAAATATCTTAATATTGTTTTTAAAACTTCTCAAGGGACTTTGTCAGAATTTCTGTTGTATTTTGATAAAGCCTCCACTGCCTAACCGATGCCGGGATGGCTTATTTGAGCATCATATAAAAAGCTCCCTATTGCCTTTTGATATGAGACATTCAATTGCTTATTACCCATAATTTTTGATAACTTTTGGTCCGGTGCAATTGGCAGCCGTCTATTTTGAATCTTTTCAATAAATCTTTAATATGTAGTTCTTGAAGCAACCAGAGTATAACTGCTTTACGGCTTCTTGTTAACTGCAAACCTAAAATGCAATGTGCTTCTCTAATATCTTTTATTTTAAAGTTGTCGCAAACGGTCCTCTTAAATATTCTTTACTCATTTTGTTGTATGTAAAGACAAATATATCATGCACATACTCTGATACATATACTGCATCTTTTTTTGACATCTTATAATAAATGCAAGGTTCCGATATACTTAGCTTAAGATCAATTTGCTTGAGCACACTGTCAAGTTTCTTGTTTCTTGTGTTGATTGTTAGGTACCTGAATACCCTATTCTTTTGGCGTCTACTCGATGGCCACTTCAGGTTGGTTACTTCTCTCTTTTTAGTGTCCATAATAGCTTTTCTGGATAGCCATTTAATTCAATACAATATCCTAAGCTTTTCGTTACTATATAAATATTGTACCTCTAATTGTCAGGGTACAAATACCTTTACAGTTTAATGGTCTTCAGATATCGGTTTATAATAAAATTATGAATTTGTACAATTTTTTGCAGATGAATGCTATTATTTAACCTTTCTTCCTATCAAAAACAAGCCAACGGATAAAAATTCCAAGATACGCATATAAAAACTGTTCTAAATGTTTTATATTCATTTCGTTGCACCATAGTGAAATGTTTTGCTGTTAACTTTGCGGTCATGAAATAAATAATTCTAGTAAAATTTAGACAGTTAGATTTGTCAAAAAGTTTTTCTCTGTATCAGCTAACTTTTCGTCGAATTGACGCAATATTTTATTTTGTTTCATTTAATAATAAATAAGACGAACTTATATGTTTTATATATTTACATTAAAGTTAATTTAACATGAGCGATAATACATTTTGTTTGATAAAAGGAAAACCGTATGTTTGTCGAACTTGTTTAGCGGTTTGCAGTTCTGAAAATGTCTTGTTGACAGAATGCTTGGCCGGCGTAGGAAAACTCTTAAAAAATTTCCTTCAATCGTTGCTCACGGTAAAGATATACTAATTTTCTATAACTTAATTAATAATTAATTGTGCTCCTTAATCTAGCAGAGCAATTACAGTGAGAAGATGCCGCAATATTTGTGCAATAATTGCAATGAAAAACTGAAGAATACTAATGAATTTATACAACAATTGATAGAAACCCATGAGTTTTACGAGATCCAGCTTGAAGAAAAAGTTCTTGCTGGATGTACTAACGATTCATTCGTATGGGAAGACTCTCTGCCCTATAGCGAGAAAGACTTGAAAAATGGTAATTCTAACGATAAGGGCGGTACGGTGGATTGCTTAGTGGAAACTGTCATCGATATACCGATTGATGGTGCTCTTAAATGTCAACAAATGGAAAATGATTACCTGCAGATTAAAAAAGAGAGTATGACCGAGAATTGCCACCATTCCGATTTGGGCTGTATCGATGATGAAGAATCTAAGGAGGGCTTCATAAGGAGTAAGTTATAGAACATATATTTTTAAACCATCTTATATAATTCTTTCCTGATTTTACGAAAAAGGTAACCAAGTAGAAAAGATTCCATCAGAAACTGTTAACAAAGATTTTCTGGCACCGATAACGAAACAAGATGATATATCAACTGATAATTTAAATTTCTTACCCAAGTAAACATTGATTTTTTTTATTAAAATTAAAATAATGTTATCATTTATGTACATAAATAGCTTTTCATCTGGTACGGAGGACGAGGATGACGAATATATCCCACCGAAACCAAAGATACGAAAATCAATCATAGATAAGTACGCTTAATTACTTTTTGGCATAAAGAGTTCGTTATTTAAGCATAACTTTTTAGAAAAGTGAAAACTCGTAAAGGTCGACCCAGATCTCAGGAGTTTTCGAAAATAAAAAAAGTCAATGACCGTTTCCTTTGTTATATGTGTGATAAAACGTTTTCTTTGCGAAAAGACGTAACACGTCATATAAACACTATACATTCCGATAAGGCTCACTTTCAATGTGAATTTTGTGGCCATCAATTTAAGCGCAAGGATAAAGTACGGGAACATATAAGAGCTTATCATCAACCCACGCATACGAAGACAAATACTTCTAAATGCATTCCAAATGGATTGAAAAGTAGACTTAACCAATGGAAATACGGCGATTGCTTGTACAGTAAGCCTACTGCACGCCGTCTGATTGAATGTAAATTATGTGAAACACGATTTTCAAACGCAGCTGAATTACGTCAACATCTTGAAATGCATCGAGATTCAAAAACCTTACAACATTTACAGTTGCGTAGTAATGTCGTAAGGCAACTGTACCCGAATGCCGATACCATTGAGAAAGCTAGAGAAACTATAGAGAAAGAAATTTTTTTGAATCAATGGTCACGATTTTATATTATACTTAATGAGCACGGCTATGAAGTTTCGATCAGTGACACTGAAAATGAAGTTGATAAGAGCGACGATGATGAAGTTTACGAAAAACGCTATCAGTGTGAGTTGTGTCAACTGAAATTTTCATATAAATACCAAGTTTTTAGTCATATGAAAGAGCAGCATCGCGAAACTGACAAGGAAATACCCTACAAATGCAAATTATGTAAACTGGATTTTCTTTGTTCACGTATGTTCGAGCAACATTCGCGTACTCATTGTCGTAATAGAGATAAATCTTTCGTTTGCATACGGTGTCCGGGAAAGTTTGCGTGGATAGAGAGTATGAGACAACACAATTGTTTGCATAAACCGAGATTTTTAACGGGAACGAAGGATAAAAACAATCCCTTAAAATGTTCTATATGTCGTACGACTTTTAAAACAACTTTAAAGCTAAAGACACATATGAAAATACATGCGGCCATTGAATGGAGCAATCCGCAAGAGTTCCGATGTGCTTTATGTGATAAACATTTTTCAAAATTAAAACAATTACGAGAACACTTGCCTGTGCATCAGGATGGCGAAACTGATATTGATTTTGAAAATTCTCTTTACATGAAAACATTTGTTAAGTTGGAAAATGCTTTAGATCGAGAATCTGTGAAAAAAGTCATAGCAAATGATTACAGTAGAAAGCAACTTACGCGATTTTATTGTGCTCTAGATAAAAATGCTGAAGAACTCGACGTGATGGACTCGGAAAGTGGGTCGGAAGAAGAGCATCGCCATTCTTACAAGTGTTTGCAATGTCATTCGGACTTCAGACGTAGATCATCCTTGGTTGAACATCAAACAGCGAATCATGCGGGAATGTCCTTACCATTTCGTTGTGATGTATGCTCGCGGCAATTCGCTTGTCAAGAAGTTCTCGATCATCATCAATATCGCAATTGTTTAAACGAATATCGCCAACAAAGTTTTCGTTGCGATATTTGCGCGTTAAATTTTGTTTGGTCCAGAAATTTAGCGAAACATAAACAAATGAAGGTAAAGAGATGCTATGCGGTAACTATGAAAATGATGTCATAAGAATTAAATTTTTCTTGTCGAATTTTTATACCCATCACTAAAGGATGAGGGGTATATTCATTTTGTCAAAACGTTGGCAACGTCCAGAAGGAAGCTTCGAAGGTCCCCCAAAACATTTATATTCTTGATTAACATCAAATTCCGAATTGATTCAAGAATGTCCGCCCGTCCCTCTGTGTAGTGTCTGTTGTAAACATTCTGCTGGCCGCAAAAATTAAACTACCGACTTTAACTCTGCAGAAACATTGGAAGTTCTTGCACACAGATGGTATTGACATTGGGCCAAATGCACGTAAATTGAGCACTGCTCTTTTTTTCTAAAGGAACCAAAGATTCGTTTTTTGCTCATTACTCATAAATCATAGCAGATAAACGTACAAAAATTTGGACGTACATTCTGTGAGCGATACTGCAATTCCTATACAAAAAAATTCCACCACACCTATCGAAACCCAAACCCTAATTTTTTTTCAAAACCTTTATAACTCGTAAAAATAAGCTTCAAAACCCCCGTAAAGTAAATAAGCTTCTTGGACAGTTTCAAATTTGAAATGCATCTAAGGATGCCTGTCTTTTCGTCTGTCCATGTGACCAACTATGCCGTATCTGTGGTAAATGTCATCCCGTTCGCAAAAATGAATACATCGCCCACCAATTTGCAAAAGAAGTTCAAAGTGACTTAAACTTTTCAAAGGACGCGATATAATGCCCATGCGCCTTTACGACAAAAACTTTTATTTTGAAAATAAAGAAAATCAATTTCGCCCATTCCATATTATAGATCATAAATATCCAGTTCTTTGACTTTTTTGTCTTTGTTGGGATAATGATGATGTGTATAAAAACTGCAGTCCAAATATAATTTTCTTACTTATTTTTATACCCACCACTGTAAAAAAATATGGAAAAATTCCGTCATGGGACATATCAGTCATGTAGTCAGTGTCAATGATCTTTTCTTCACTTTTTTGAGGTTTTATGCTTATTCATCATAACAGAAACAAGGCAGAATGTTTAAAATTGTTTTGTACATTCCTCAAATGAAGATATATTATCCGCTTAAAAATGGGTTAATTCTAAAAAGAATAGACATGATGGATTAATTTTGTCTTAATAATACCAGCGATATGGGCATCAAGTAAAAGAACTTGCAGAGTAGAATGCGAAAAGCATAGTGGTGGGTATGCGATATTCGGTCCCCGCCGAGTGTATATATAACTTTCTTACATGTTTTTGTATGTGTATGTTTCTTAACTTTTCTAAATCTGCTTCAGTGCGTAGACGGGTCTCTAAGACATAGTAGTTCTCACGACTCACTTCTTTTCAAACCGTTTGAATAATTTTGAAATAATTTTCTTCGAATATCGCATTGTTTTGCAACTAAATTTTTAAAACCCACCATAAATTTTTTTAATAGTTGCGAGGGACAAAATATACGCGAAGGTATTGGAAGGTATTGATCAACGCATTTAGAGTCCATTTCGAAAGCCTAACACGGTCGTAGACAATAGATATTTTCACCTGATATTTCGGATATATACTGATATATTGTTGATCACAATTTACGTCATGGCCACTCATAACTTTCGTCTCAGAGCAGACATTGATTTGAAACTGATAGTTGATCGAGGAGGACAGTGTGCGCGACTCACAAGTGAAATAATTTGCAATTGGAATTGTTTTGTCTACTATCGGACATTCGGTCTAAGGCAAATTAAAGTTTTTTATCTTTCGCTTTTCAGTATGAGGCGCCGATCACCCGTATTTTAAAAGTTGGACCAATAATCAAAATAAGTTCAGTAACTTAATTTTATTTTCCCTTATAGAATTTCAAGTTCAGTAATCGTCCCTTCGGTTTCCATCCATGATATGATGAAATTGTCGTATATTGTTTTTGCTTTTAAGAAAACTGTTGGTCTTTTATTCAATTTGAAGTTTGATTTACTTTTAGCATTCCGATCGTGGCGACCAAAACAAATATGGTAATAAATTAAAATGTGATGAGTGCGACAAAGTATTTATTTGGTTAAAGGATTTAAAACGGCATCGGGTTATACATCGACCAGATGAAAAAAAATATGCTTGTCCCCATTGCGAAAGGAAATTTTATCGTAAAGATCATTTATTAGCACATATACGAACTCACGATCCCAATAGCGTGCCAATAACATTGAATTTAAATCGAAAAGTAAACAATTTTGATGTGAACCTAAGCAGACCGCATGGTTATAAACAGATCAAATGCATGATTTGTTATTCTCAGCACACAACTATACAGGATTTGCGTAATCATTTAGCAAAACATCAGTATACGATTGATTTTGAAAGGCGCAAGGAAATGGAAGTTGTTGATTTCATTTCTGCACAATTCTATCCCGAAGAAGAGATAATGACGGAGGCGGTCTTAGTGAAGCGAATTGGTATTGATTTAACCAACAAACATAAACTGGAACGTTTTTATTCCATAACAAATGAAAATGGTTACGAGTTAAGTTTGGAAAGTTCGGAAACTGACCTCGATTCGGAAGATGATGATGAGAGTGCCAAACTTACTACGAAAGGACGTTATAACTGCGATATATGCCCCCATTTGAGTTTTGCGCGTAAATACAAACTATTTCAACATCACGAAAATGCACACACTTGGGAGGAGGGGCGTCATGTTTGCAGTAGCTGTAATGCCCGGTTTTTGTCCCCCGAAATATTGGAGCATCACTACAAACAACAGTGTAAAAATCCCAATAAACGGCATCAGTGCCGCAAATGTTCATTGCGTTTCATGTGGAAAGATAACCTTAAATCGCACTTTGCTATGATGCACGCCCGCGAAAATGCAAATGAGGTAAAATCGAAACTACCTTTATGTGCGATTTTATTTAGCCCTTATTTATTTCCTATAGAATGAAATGAATCGCCGTTATGAGTGCTTCCTGTGTCAGCTCAAATTTGAGCATAAATGCGATCTAAAGCGTCATATGAGTTTGCACGGCGACAGTAAAGATGTGTACTTGCATTACTGTGTATTATGTCCACGTATGTTTTATTTACGGGAAAATCTTTGTGCGCATATTAAAGAACATGGCATAAAAGTCACCGACATTGATTGTATGGAAAGTATTATTGCTTCGACGTGCTGGCCTAATGGCGACAAAGTGATTGAATGCAAAATATGTCACAGGAATTATCCAACCATGGCAAACTTATCTGAACACTTTCAACAAATGCATGTATCTGCGATTTTGTCTGGTGGTTTGGAAAACTACTCGATAATCAATGAACGAGGATATGAGCTACATTTGGAATGGAATTCTGAGACGGAAGCAGAAGAGGAGTTAACTGGCTGTTTGGCGAAAAATTCGTATATTTGTGAAGTTTGTAATTTTCAGTGTAAACGAAAGTATAAAATGGCGCAGCATCAACGCTCTTTCCATTCATATGAAACACTTACCTTAAAATGTGAATATTGCATTTTTAAAACAGTCTCGCAGGTAAAACTGAGTGACAATTTGAATAGTTTGTGTATTTTTTCTAAGAGTAGTCTTTGTCCTACTTTTTTTTTTAGAAAATACTTGACTATCATAAAGCAAGCCAATGTTTGAATAATGAAAAGCAATACACTTGCAGTCATTGTTCATTTCGCTTCATGTGGCAAGAAAATCTAAATAAACATGTGGAATTACAGCATACTCTTAAAGTAGCTGTGGATGTTACCAAACAGGAGGAAAGCTCCAGTGCAAAATCGTCTTTGCTACCTCTCCCCCTGCAGCAGAATTCCCCAAAGGAGATGAAGTTATTTAAATGCCCTGATTGCCATCGTACTTACAACCGTAAAGATCGTTACAACGCACATTTGAAAAAATATCATAACCCAGTTAACGGCCAACCTTTACCAGTGGTAAGGGGCAAGTCTTCCAAAAAGGATGCCAACAAACAAGTTGCCATCAAAGTGAAGCAAAAGCATTTGTGTGCTTTGTGTGGTTTAGCTTTGTCTTCTGCATCCTGTTTAGCTATACATATGCGTCGACATACCGGCGAACGTCCCTATAAATGTGATATATGCGAACTAGCTTTCGCTAGGCGTACTGATTTAATTTCACATAGACGCACGCATACTGGCGAAAGACCTTACAAGTGCACGATATGCGCGAAAACCTTTATACGCTCTTATAAATTGACTACGCATATGCGCACACATACTGGTGAAAGGCCGTACAAATGCACATTCTGTGACAGTGCTTTTGCTCAATCGAATGATTTGGTTATACATCGTCGTCGTCATACCGGCGAAAGGCCTTACTTATGCGATATATGTGGAGAGGGTTTCATACAGGGCAGCGCTCTAAAAGCACATCGTCGACAAAAGGGTCATCATGTCAACAATACAGACCTGCATACTTCAAAACATTTGCCTGCATTTCCTGTGGAGTTCTAAGAGAAATGCACTGTTTGTTGGCTACTTATCGATGTAGATCTGCATTAAAAACAATTATTATTAAGCAACACCCTCTGATCAACACAATGAATTAATTGGAGATCTTAATATCAATAAAATATTTATTCTTTGCTCTAAATAAGTCATAATACTAGTTTGATTTATAATTTCTATAGATTATCTTTTCACAGGAATAAAATCAATTTCACTAGTTATTGGTGTCATTAATATTAAGATTACTATTGGCGTTTTTCTTCAAGTTTGCAAGGTCTGTGTGGTGTAGTTTCACTAATTGTTGGCCAATCAATAGAAGCATATAATAGACGATGGAAATTTCTGCTTGAATACAAAGGAAGAGACTCATATAAAAATATTTACTAAATCCCTCAGGTTCCTAAATAACACCAAGTCCATTTTTGAGTTTCTCGTTTTTTTTAGTGTAAAATGCTTGTTCTTGTTTTTTTTGGTATAACATGCTTGTTCTTGTTCAATTAATATTGTGGTAGCCAAGACTTTAGTTCGTACCTTCGACGTGTCCGATATTCGCTCCAATGAAATATGATGGTTTTATTTATTCAAGTTTGGAAGTTTTTTGTTACCACGGATAAGAAAAAATAAAGCATTTTAAATATTCTCTAGAATAAAATAAAGAGTAACAAATTGAAACGCTCTTTGATCAAATTGCTTTTTATTTCTACTATATTTGATCGCACTGCTAAACTAAAATATTTTGTTGCTGGCAGGAATTGATGGCTGCTGGATTTATGAAGCAAGATGATTAAATTCGAAGCCAACTAGTTCGCTTGTATACTCAGTTATGTTTTTAGTTACTTTATATACCTGAAATGTATCTATGTATCTAGATAATACGCCTATAGTTTTATAGTTGCTTAGTAAAGGAATAAATGACAATGAAAAATGAAATAATTAAGCTATTCGTAAATTATTTCATCACAGTTAGGAGATTAAGTTGTTCAATTGTGATTCACCTAATAACTTTCTTTTAACAATACGATCCCAAGTACATTGTTTGAAATAGCAAAAGAAAACAGAGCATGGGTGGCAATGCATTTGAATATAATTCGGACGGGAAACTTTCTTTCAATTTCCTAAAAATACACAATTTACGAATTTGCCGAAATATATTTTATTGTTAAATGGTGTGAATTCATGTAGCACGAGACGTCCACGCTGAGTTATTTTACACCTCAAACAATTGAGCAATTAACGCGAGCGAGCTAAGGCAATCCTATTCATAGAATAAACAAACATTCTTTAGGCTTGACAACTCTGATTTGATAAGACGAACAGTTATTGTTTTATTGTATTTGTTTATTTTATATGTAATGCCCGCTTCTTTGAAGGGAAATAAATATATTTTTACAAAATATAAATAAAATAAATATATTCCCAATAAATTTAACATATTGCAGTTATGAATGCATATACTTCTTCAGATAGTGATGAGGAGAAGGAGAACACCTATTGCATATTTTTGCATATCGTAGAAGGTAAGCTGCGCAAGCATTGAAATAATTCCTCTTCACTAAATTTCTGTCATTTAATCATAAGGAATTGGTTTTAATATTCGCGATGGTATGGGAGATATTGCGGAACAGCGCAAAAGTCGTATAATACTAAATGCATCGTTGAACGGAGTTAAATTTGAAGTGGAAGGACATTCGTTATCTAGTGAAACTGCCACAATATTTAATAGTAATTGTATATGGGAATGTGAACTAGATGATATAAAAAGGTAAACTTTCTATTTTCAAGAAACGATGAAAATATACTTGCATTGTTTTGCCTTTAGAATGAAAACCGATAATCGACCGGTGAAGTTAGAATGTTTCCTCAAATCTGGACGTTCAGATAATTCGCCACGCAGACCTATAGGTTCACTTTTATTACCCATGCGTGGTGTACAAATTCTCTCGCAACTAACAAATATATCCGTAAGTCATTTGTTCTTGGTTATCATGAAACAGCGGTGGATACGAAAAGCTTCTTAATTTTCAGATGAAACTTCATTGGCATAAATTGAGTGGGTTAAGCGCAGAATGGCGGCAAAATAAACCCGAAATCTATATAATGTTGATAATTGCTAAAAAAGCTATCTTGGAAAGTGGAGAATTGGAATCTTTAATGGGAAAAGTAACTGTTTTTTTTTTTTTTTATATTTCCCGCGCATTTAATAATAAATTTGCAATTTAGCGCAAACAACCCCCAACTGCTGGAACATTAAATCGTGAATTCATGGTTTCACCACATGCATCAGAGACGTCTTTAATGTTGCAGTCTCAAAGCAATGTGTACGTTCAGTTACTAGAACAAGTTGGTTTAATTCAAGTGGGCAACAATCCTGACGTTGATTGTGACATTTTCGCTGTTACGCTTACTTTCAAGCAGGTCAAAGACGTAATGAGATTGCTAGAATTGGAGCAAAGTGTGTGTCAATACGAAAGCAACGTTTTTGGCTTTCATTATGATTTTTTGGGCAGCAACTCATACGTGGAAATTCAAATATCATCAACCGACTGCTACCCAGTTAATGAGAAAATTTCTTTAACGTTCAAATCTTCACTGCGCAGCTTGCGCATATATTTCCAGCGCATTTTTTATATACCTATTAATCTCTATTACATGAATATGGCCATAGCAAATTATAGATTCGATGTCTCTAAATTTTTGCCCGATGATATCTACTTTAGTATGCACAGATTGTGGACGAAGAATGGTACTTTTTATTTTGATCGTTTGCATAAAATTCTTAGTCCCAGATCGTGTAAACCTTCAGTCGACTTTATATTTAGTGTTCATTTACTGACACCACATGCAAAAAGAAATAATTACGAAATTGCAGCGTTAAATGAAATTTGCCATGGTAGCGGTAAAGGGGAAGAGAGATCAGTGACACGTTTTGATTTGGCTGTAGAACATGGTAATTTGGAAACACCAGGTTTTAAGCGTGTACCTTATGAAAATTTCTCTCTGTCATCGAGACAATTTAAGTCATTAGAATTAATTGGGAAATATCATAAGGCAAATTCTGAACCCATATGCTATTGCAACGATAAAGAGGAATGCTATGCTAAATCGATCGATGATTTTCCCAAGGAAACTATATCAGAAAAGGAGGAACTTGTTTACGACCGGTTAAGACATATTGACTCGCAAGTCAAACAGACCAATGACATAGGTGTACAAATTGATGTTGAAGATAAAAAATGCTTCTACTCGACAGCAATAAATACCGAACCGGTGGAAGAATTTAATCCAGAAGATATAGCAGTTAAAGTAGTGGAGGAGTTGGAACAATGGAAACGGCAACAAATGGATAGTTTCTTACGTACATTGGCATACAAAGAACGTAGTTACATTCGTGACATGGAAGACCATTGGGAGCAGCAGCGTGCGTTAATGCAGGCCCGTCTGGACGCTAAAATGGCAAAGTGTGAACATTTAAATGCTCAATTGGAGAAAGCCCAAGTTGAATTAAAAGCCTCCAATGCTACAAATCGAGCTTCCGTTCAAGTGGTCGACTCCATTAAGCGCGAAATAGAAAGTACTTATACAAAGAAATTCCAACAATTAGAAGCTGAAATGCAACGATTAAAACTGGATATGCAACAGAGAGATAATTTATTTGAAATCAAAGATAGACAAATGCAATTGGAAAACACACGTCTGGAGAAGGAAAATGAAGATATGAAAGCACGCACTGAAGAATTGACGAAACAATTGGGCACGTTACAAAGCACACATCTTTCAGCCAATCAATTATCAGATTTTCTAAGTGATTTGGTATGTGTTATTATGTTGCTCATCCTTTAAAGGTTGTACGTATCAAATTATATCGTCATCTCTTTAGCGTAAACAAAATGAACGTATAGCTGTTATGGAAAAATCCCGTAATCATTATAAGGAACAACTTACTAAAGCTTCGCGTGAAATTAATAAATTAAAACTGGCTTGCCTTAAGTTAAAGACAGCGGCATTTAAAAATGCGAACCCGATTACGAAATCAAGTCAATTAACGTAGGTTTTCGTTACACACCACACAATCGACAAAAAAAATTCTTTTCTCGTAACATAATTAATTTTTTAGTTTATGTCTGGACGAAATCCTTAATGAGGAAAAAGATGATTTGGAAAATGATCGTCAAGAATTGAATGATATTAAAACTTCGCTTTTCATCTCATCGGGAAGTTCATCGGAAGGTAACGATGAGTTCGCTGATAATGTGGATGAGGATGTGATGTCTGCAGTTGGAATGTGATACTGAAATTGCTTTATCTTTATTAATGAACGAAATTGTCTGTGATATATTGAAAACAAAGCATAGCGTTTTTTTAATTGCTTTGTATTCGTTTTTATTTTCATTTGATTAAATATAAAAATATTGTCAGCCGTTAGACTCAAATTTGAAATATTTTGGAATAAGTCAATAGAAATGGACATCAATTGGCAATTAAATCCTTTCTAATATAACAAATTTCTCTGCGATTCTCTTGAATTGTTTACTTTATTTTTTTTTAAGATTTGTGATCTGAACAAGAAATTTTAAAATTTATATTTGTTAGGAAGGAAGTCGCTATATTCACATTAATATCACGCGGATTAGCAAGGATATTAAATTTGCTTTTGCTAACTTTTCTGGATAAAAATTACACTGTGCACTGCAAAAATTGAGTAGGACTGAGAAAATCGAGATGAGAGAAAAATAATTTGATAATTAGTGTCAATGATTTTTATGAAAATTATAGTTTGTCAGCAAGACATTTGAAACCGCTGAATATAACTGCAACACGAAAAGCGAACTCTAAATCTATATGTTATTTTGATTGAAAAAAGAAAGAAAAGAAAAAAAAATAAGACTTCTATGCTAAATCAATGGAAGGCTTCCCTACAGCAGCTAAACAAGAGGAAATTCTTCGCAATCGGTCGCGACATGTTCAAGTGCAAATCAAACATAGCGTAGGTGTACAGACTGACTTGGCGTTAAACAAATTTTGTAGTTCGAAAGCGATAAACACTGAAAATAGTGATGGAAAGCACCAAGAATTTGTTCAAGAAGAGATAATAAAGAAAGCAGTGGACGAGTTGGAGCAATGGAAGCGACAGCAAATGGAAAATGTATTGAGCAAGCTCGCTGACAAAGAAGACGCTTATAAGAAAGATTTGAAGAAGCGGTGGAAGCGGCTACGTGCTGAAAAATTTGGGCAGTTGAGAGCAATCAAAAAGAATCAAATGCAAACGGAAAACGCTCGCCTGGAGAGGGAAAATGCCGATTTGAAAGCACGTACTGAATTATTAACAAATGAATTGAACGAATTACGCAGCTTGCCCATTTCGGCCGATGATTTATTAGATTTTCGAACTGATTTGGTAAGTTTCGGTAAACTGTCGTTTTTAAAGCAGCACAATTTTTTTTATTTTCTCGACTTTTATTTAGCGTAAACAGAATGCCCGTATTGCTCTTATAGAAAAATCGCGTAACAATTTTAAAGAACAACTTATTAAAGCTTTACATGAAATAAATAAATTGAAAATGGCTTGCATTGAATTACAGGAAACGGCGTTTAAACATTCAATGCCCCCCCTAAGTAAACATCAGTTGGCGTAAGTTTTTCGTGCACAATGGAAAAAAGACAACTTTTTTTTTTCTAAAATATTGTAAATTTTTTAGCGAAATAGGACTTAATAAGGAAAAAGGCGATATGGGAGTAGAAGAATTAAATGATATTAAAATCACTCTTTTTGTCTCATCGGGAAGCTCATCCGAGTGTAATGAAATCTTTGCAAATAGTTTGGCTGGAGATGAAATGGATGAAATGAATGAAACCAAAATTGTTTCAATGTAAATAATGAATGAAATTAACTGTATATATACTGTACTCTAATTATATTCAATACGCGTGCAGGCAAATATCAAAATTTAATTTATTTGGCAAATGACATAGCATAAAGTACTTTGGATAGTCCTTGCGTATGTAGGGTTTAAGGAATTGAAAAAACGAAGACCAATTCAAATATTTAAAAAATATCTATATTTCATTATGAAAATTTTCTTCCAATCGGACAACACACCGTCATTTTTATTACCCGTTAGATACACACTAGTTTTGTGGAGTGGTTACATTCCAATTTATAATTTCGCAAAAGCCAATATTTGCCTCTCTAAATAGGCTAAGCGACGTTCGAGGCACATACGCGCTCCATAGAAAATTTCTACCACTTGAACAGAAGTACTGAGAAAATTTTCATTCAACAGATTTGATCAGAGAATTTCTACCACTTTAGCAGATTTGACCGGAGGAAGAAATGAATGTGTGAACGAACTAGTGGGTGAATGATTGAATGTGGGTTTGTTAAAGTTACCAAAGACGAACTTCGCAGATAAGATCAAAAATGATGAAAGATATCTCGTTGGAGTAAGTGTTTGAGAAATTTCTCTAAGTAAATTTTGGTAAAAGTAAATGAAACTTTGTTTCCATTTGCGTAAGTTTGCCGCCATATTAGTTTATATGATATGATATTCGACATTGCTTTTTTAGACTCTGGGTTTTTTTTGCTTTGTTTTTTGTTAAAGCTACGAATTTGAGTTCGGGCCATGCCTATTACGGATTGGCAACAGCAATCTGATGAAATGAAAGTTGGTTTTCGATCCACGCAGGTTCGATTACAAGTAGTGAATGAGATAATATTATTCAACACCGCTCGATGTACTGGAAGTAATAAGCGTGTTTTCCTGTAGTTAGGGTGTCCAAAAGATAAAGGCTAGTAAAATTATGGGAGTGTGGAAAGTCCCTATGTAGTAAATAAT
The DNA here is from genome assembly GCA_000688715.1 of Glossina pallidipes. Classification (NCBI taxonomy): domain Eukaryota; kingdom Metazoa; phylum Arthropoda; class Insecta; order Diptera; family Glossinidae; genus Glossina; species Glossina pallidipes. The sequence goes on from KK499963.1 coordinate 414,024, forward strand.
GAAGTGATCGATTATTTAAAAGGTAAAGGTTCGAGAATCCATAAAAGATATGTGCCGTAATACATAAGTTATCGCATAAGATTATCGCATAAATAAAGTGAATGTTAGTACAACTACATAAGGAAACGATTAATTCTCTTATCTTTTGAGTTAATTATACGGTTAGGTTTGGTGAAAATTGGGTGTTTTGGTAAGAATCTGGGTTACCGGACAGCAAGCCACGGCAATTAGTTTAAATCCTTACATCTTACGTTATTGGCGTTTGACGAAAAGATTAACAATAACAATTTATATGTAAAACGATTAGCAAACATCAAGTTTTCTAAAGGTTTATAAGCAGAGGTTTTGACGAAGACCAATACTGTTGAATCGTGATATTCGAAAAGAAAAATTGAAAATAAGCTTTCAAACATTGTTAAATATAAGTTTCTGCAATCAAATCCCTTGTAAATAAATCTTCTAAAAAGTGCAAATAAAAGCTACGTTATCCTAAAGCTCATAATACAATGATACGAACTAAATATGAGAAATATTAAGATAAATACTGTAAGGAAGCGTTTTGCTCCCTCACCAGTTATGACAATAAATAGCTTAATACTAAATAAATATGCCGTAGCATTTCCTATACATGGCAGCAATACGGGTTTGTTTGCTACGTTTAAGAGGGTTAATATAGAAATAATTGATTCACATGCCCAACGGTTTCGCGGTTTAGAAAATCATACGATTTGGTATCTAGGTTAGCAATAACAAAAAGACAGACATAAGAACATGTGTACAAGTAAACATTGTGATAGAAAAGAGCTTATAAAATTATGAATGTCGATATGGTACATATCATATGAAGGCATACTCAAAGGTTGCGCTGTTTACAAAATCATACGATTTGATCTAGTCTAGGTCAGCACTAGCAATATGTACACGCAAAGTGGCCATGGACACATGTTCGATCGTGCAATTTGGTACCTAAGATAGCATTAATAATAAGATATACGAAAGAGTAGCATTGTAATACATATACAAGCGAGAGTTGAGATTACAACATAGGTATAGGCAAAGCGGCCCTGTATACATGTTCGATCGTACGATTTGGTAGTTAAGGTAGCACTAATAATAAGATATACGAAAGAGTAGCATTATAGTACATATACAAGTAAGAGCTGAGATTATAAAATAGCTGCAGGCAAAGCATGTACACATGTTCGATTATATCTAAGATAGCGTACATAATAATAGATGTGTAACAATATTGTTATAACACACATACAAGCGAGTGTTGAGATTGTAATGCAGGTATAGTCAAAAAATCTATGTAACGGGACAGTGAAGGTGATCGCGACTATAAAACAGTGCGCCGCAACATGCTCATCCTTTCAGTCGTGTTATAGCAGCCAGAGGTAAGTAATCACTGACAATATAACTAGTTGACGTTACCGACAGGGATATTTTTTTTGGACTTAACGGATAGGGGATGGCTGGCTCAGCTTGGTCTTCATCCTTGAATAACAGAGGGACACTCTTCAGCGACGTGAAACGCTTGGGGACGAACGAGTGGCCCTGTAGGCCGTTGGCTACTATAACACCTGTGGCGTATTCTTTTTTGCAGAATCTCGCGATACGGATAAAACGTGGAAAATAATCTCTCGAGATGGGCAAAAACGTGGATAGTTTCGAACAAGAGTCGGGTCGCGAATCGCCCAGCTGGTTTTCTCCCCACCCATTAAAAATCGCTTATCTAACTGTAACTTCCTCGTAAATAATAAATACATAAGAACAAAAATCCAAAAGTCGAAGAGTTTTTTTTACTTAAACTTTTTTGGAAAGGGACTTCCTGGGTAAACCTGAATATACCCCGAAAAGAAGACTCGTTACAACAGGTAAGATTCGAAAGCCATTTTGCTAATTGAATTTAATTTTGTTTTATTTTCATTTCAATATACATTTTCGGTAAACAAGAAAAATATATACGTATTTGATTTTATGTATAAAATTATTAAAAATGTGTGCCATTTTGTGTACTTTATGAAATGCAAAATTTTTCTAACGTAAAAATTTACTTAATTGCTATACATATTTATATAAAAAATACTTTAAAAAAAAAAAAGAAAAGTTACGCTTAATCATTAGAGAAATTGTTCTCGTTACAAGATTTCTGATGAATCGGTATAAATTTTGATTACGGTTTTATGAACAATTTCTTTAATATTTTTATCGTCAATTTCATCTTGATCATCATAATCGTCGCCAGCACCACTTTTATCATCTTCCACTTCGGCTTCCACCTCGTCATCTTCGTTACTTATTAATGCCACACGATCGTAGGCATAAGTGGCTGCCATTTCACCGTCATTGCTGTTTCTTTTATTTAAAAAATTGTTCCAACCGTAGATTATCAGGAGCATTATAACCGATATCGTAATAAACGTTGGTATCAGGTATAATAACGGTAGCAAAAAATTGAACTTAGTTTGGTTTTGTTGAACGGTAGAATGGCTATCGTGGCTATTATTGCCAGAGCTGCGTTCAGCAAACATATAGCAATAGGTGTCATTCGTATAAGGAATTCGTCGTAATTGACTACCTGGGAAGCAAATACTGCATTGTGAATTCAATGGACCGTAACAACGACGACATGTTACATCACAGGCAGCGCAACTTAGCATAACGTTGGGCGCAAAGAAACCTTCATCTTCTGTAGTGGTCTTCTCTTCTCTATCGATATTAAGTTCGTTCACTTTTAAAGTTTTATAATGATAACGTCTTTTACGCTCCAACGATTGTAATTCTTCATCCACATCGTCCTTAGATTGATACGTAACAGTGTTGCTGATATTATCCACCATATCGTTGTGTTTAATGACGTAAGTCTGACTGGGGCACTTGTCATAGCAACGGCCCCTAAAGAAAAATGTAGGTGGTGCGCAAGCTAATGAAAGTAAAAAACAAAAAAAAAGAACGAAAACGAAATGATAGAAAACAATGAATAAATTACAAAAAGCAAAGGGAAAAGTAATTTCAAAATAAAAGAAAATATTTTGTATTAATATTACATAAAAAGTGAATGACCTTAAGCGTTTATGAAAAGATTTTATTATTTTTATTAGTAAGGAGTGAATGAAAAATTACGTTAGATAGGCAAAGAATGGATAGGTGGTCTTTTCGTGTCTAAAATTTATATAGATTTTTTTTCATTAAAACGTAAGTGCATTACGAAGAATGAATTGTATGTTTTATTTTCTTGGCAAACCCAACGCAGGCTTAGCAGCGCTTATCTTTCTTATGCAACGAGTGGTGAGAAAAATATGGAAGAAATGGACACAAATATCTTCAATCAAATATCTTTCTTAAAAAAGTTTGTTCACAGTTTTCAATATTTCTATGGAAAGCATTTGAAACAAAAAAAATCCTCATACGTATGTTTGTGAATAGGATAAAAATGAGATCAAGTCAGCCTCTACAAAAATGTATTAAGGGGTAAGAACATTTTTTTTTTTGCTAATTGCTTAATTAAACTACAATCGACATACGATCAAGATACGTATACTCTTACGTATACACTTGTGGTATAGGGTATATTAAGTTAGTGCGGGCGTATGTAACACGCAATACGCTTTATAGTATGGGATGGGCGGGCCCATTTGTTTTTTTCAATATTTGTACAGGTACTGTAAGGTAATTCACAGAATGTGCGGAAAAGTATGTATCGTTTCGCTGTAGTTTTTGAGTAATGGGCAAAAAACACAAGTGGCTTGATGTCGATAGCAACTCGCATGCAAGAATGCGAATTTGAACTTTTGTGACCGGAAGTATGTTTACCACAGACAAAAACACAGACCGATAGAATCAATGCCGACCAAGCCTATAGATATACTTTATAGTGTCTCTGAAATTTCCTCCTATCTATTGCAAATATTTTGAGAAAATGCACATATCCCTGACATTCGGTGATGGGTCTAAAAAACCTACTTGACTTAGAAATTAATTGCATCGAATTTGTACTACGTAAGTTTAAAGGAACTTATGAAAAATAAGTCTTATTTTTTGTATGTTTGACGAAAATAGATGAATAATTCCAAGGTCCTTGAAAAGAAGATTCATTTTGCTAAACGTGGAGCGTATCAGTCTACGTTTTCGGCACGCTTTCATATAAGGACTTCCATGAAAACTAGGCTTTCACATAGAAACAAACTTGTAATATTTTATCACGAAAATAGATGGAAAATCATTTTAGGTAAGATAGTAAGGGGTATATTAGGGTTCGGCCTTGTCCGGCTACGATGTTCTTACATATTTCAATTATCTAAGAAGTAATGCCCAGTTATTTAAACAATTGTTAGAAAAAACATTTACGATATTCGATATAATTCAGACCATACGATATAAGAAGTACATTCACGTAATATCGAAATCGAATATCGTATAAAAGGTAGTAATAGTTATTCACAAATCTGACTTAGGATGGATTTTTTTTTTAATGAACTTAGAGGTGATTTGAACTTTTTCTAATGAAGTTTTTAGATGAATGTATGCCTAATTTTCTTTTTACACGAATTTTTTAACACGAGTTGAAAAGAAAAAATCCTTTTTATGCGTACCTTTTCAACATGAAATTCGATTTAATATGAGTTAAAAATGAAAAATTTTCTTTTTACACGAATTTTTTGGCAACGTATCTATCGTGTAAAAAGAGGAGCAAGTACGCATACTATTAAGATTTTGAAGCAATTATATCCATCGAGTGTGAAGGGCAAAATAACAATTAATAAATGTTAATATAATACATTAATTATTAAACTAATATTAATTATTTTAATAATATTTAAAAAAAAAAGAACAAAATAAATTGACAAAAAATATGAACATAATTAAAGAAATTCGGGCGAAAACATGCTTTTGTTTATCGAAATAAAACAAATAAACAGTAAAAGATTAATTAATTAATTAATAGAATTCGGTTTTTTATTAAAAGCTGCCACCAGAAAAAATAAAAGCATTCCACCTAGTAAATGATTTGTGCGTTATAATTAAAAAAAAAAAGAAATCATAGTGAATGATACATTCTTGTACAGTAAAAACCAAAAATTAAAGGTGAGTTGAGTTGTGACGATGAACCACAAAAGCAAGAAATATGTATAAATATATAAAAATTATTAATTTGTTACATAAAAATGAAAGAATTAAATGAAAATTTTAATCTCCCGGAAAAAAAGAGACATAAGCAAAGCAAGCAAAACAGTTTCATTCGCCTTGAAGCAAAACTTGTATCTTGATTACCGACCGCTATCTTTGGAAAGAAAAATCTCAAATTTTTGCTGCTAGCTTGGGATTACAAACTGCTTTTTCACGCTTAATAAGACTTTTTGAATATTTCTGAAAGGTTTGGCGTTGACGGCGTGGTGGAAAAAAATGTGTTATCTTGTTATAGATTTTGTGACTTTATATATTAAATCTGGTATTAGAGAACACTTAGTCGCAGTTAAACACTCGAATACAAATTTCGTTATAAAACAATAGCAAGATCTGAAGTCCCACGCTCGTGTGTGATGTCTTTCTGTAATGCCGCTTCTTTATACCCAACACCGCAAGTTGAAAGTACATGCTGTCAAATTGTTGTCAAATTGTTGGCAACATCAACAAGGAAGTTTCAAAGATCCCATAAAGTACATATATGTACAAGTAAAACCCACTGGGTGCTTATGAGTTTTACCTGTCGATCGATCATATATTCTCGAACAGCATTCAATTTTGAATTGATAGTGATCCGCTCGTCCGTGATAAATACCTTACAAAAATTAAGACATCGGAGTCGAATTTCGCAAAAATGTTCAATTTTTTTTGTATGACCCGCCACTCAGGCAGAGGTTGTCCCCTATATGTGTGGACACGGTGATGATTAGGAAGGAAGGATTCTGGGGAGGACGAGGTGAAGAAACGGATTAGTGCTTGTGAACGTTCGACTTGAAAGTGGGGACATCGAATATGGCAGGAATGGCCACTAGTGGTAGGTTTTTCCAAAGGCAGGCAGCAAGGTTAAAAACGACGAGTCGCGATAGTACATTGTGCAGTGTGCAGGCAACTCCAAGAGGAGAGGATGAGAACGCTGAGAAAGACGTGTAGTGAAAATGAATGATTTAATATCTCTTTTATCTCTGTAGGACACTTGGCCTGAATGTACTTCTACATAAGCGCAACGCTGCTCACGTTAGACCGATGCTCAAGTGCCGGGGGCTTCCAAGCAAAGGTTGATATATATATTATTTGCGCGTGGCTTTGTTATTTAAAGCAGACCGAATCAATGAACTCAGTACACTTCTATCTTCTAAGGCAAAAAAATTCGATTTTTTTCTTATAAATCACAAAAAATCCAAAGGGATCTAATACATGATGTAAAAATTCTCTTGTATATTCCAACCAATATTACAGAGTAACGAAATTTCATATATATATATTTTTTTTTTTTTTTTGAGGTTTTTAAGGTAATGGTGGTGGGTATAAAAGATGCAGATACATAGTTGACGATCATTTTTCATGTTAATAAGTTTTTTATAATAAATTTTTTAATTAATTCAAATAATTGATATAGAAATATATATATATATATATCGAAAGAAAGTTTCAATTGATTTTGCTTCTTCAAAGCAGATAGACGGACAGACAGCGCACTAAAGACTAACAAAATTTAGAATTGTTCGTCGATCAGAAATGCTTGCTTGATCACGTGTATGTATAATGTCTTTGATGCGTTATTTTGAGTGCAACAGCGGGAGTATTCAATGGGGTTTTTGTTTTCATATTTTAGATATTCATAGCGAATGAATTTTTTTAAAACAAACGTTAGTTATGAGCAAGAAAGTACTAAATACTAACAAATACATACATACACACACGCATAACATGAAAATAATCTACGATAGAATTTAAAGTTTTTTAAGACACATCTTAGACACAATCGACGAAGTTAAAAAAAAAAAAAAACTCACCTTTAATATCAAATCGGAACGTATTAAATAATGTATCATTTTATTATAAAACGATTTGAGAAAATTTTCTGAAAACATTTTTAACTGAAAATTTTTATTAAGAATGATTTCTTAAAAAAAAAAAAAAAAAACGATGCTTTCATTTCTTCTTGCTCTCCTTTTAAAGGAATTCTTCAAATTTTTTTTTTTAATGTTTCTATTACAGCATATTTTCGCTTACCTTTCATTTCTCCTCTACACAGTGCATATATGTATTAGAAACGCTTTTTCTTTTTAAACCAGACAGTTAGTTATTTCAGTTATGTTTTTTATAAATTCGATTTTAGAAATTTTGAATTTCTAGCGATGCCTACGCAACGATAAGTGTATGTAGAAATTTTTATCTAATTTTTATATCTGCCGTCCAAGGAAACGTAGGAAGTACACTGGAATTGGTATCTCATTGAAAATTTTCATAAAAGTATTTTTCGGAGTGAGGTTCCAAGTCCACGGATTAACTTGTTACCAGTTTGGAAATTGCATATATGTTCTGTCTTCTTGCCTATGGATTAGATTGAATTGTCAACAGGCGTGATTCATGGACTGTGTAGCTGTAACATAGCCACAACAGTCAGAAACCTATAGCAGATCTTGTAATATGTAGCAACACTAACAGGTTTATGTAAAAATTTTAAGTAAAGATCCGTCAATTTTCTTATTATTTTATTGGCATGATTAGATCGATTGTGGATCGCACAAATATACATGGCTTGATTCAAAATATAAGGGAAGAATTCTTCACCTTTTCTTATGCACTGGCGATATTTCAATGAAATTAGATACACGTACTTTTTTTTGGCCCAAGGACGAAGACTTTTGAAAATAGTTCGGATCGGATTACTTTTTCGATCACTTCCCTCCTAACACTTTCTTTTGAAAAGTCGTTACATGAACAAGTGTTGTGTTTATATTTGTTTGAATTTCCAATATTTATGTCTTCACAATAGTTTTTCTTCAATACTACACACACTGTTGCCCGAGTAATACTTAGTTTAAGCAGAGATATTGAAAGAGTTCTTTCTAAGTCTTGTTATACTCTACACCACTTGTGGCATAGTTGCTGCGAACTTTTGTAACACCCAGACGGACTTGAGATGGACTCACTTCTTTTAATGTAGCGATCGATTCGAAAATGGTTCGCGTCTATTCATCTGTCCACGTATTCTCTTCTTCAACCTGCACATCATAATTTTCGAGATATTTTGATAAAGTTTGGTACGTTCACGTGTTTTGAACTGAGCACAAACGCTAACGAAAATGATTCGGAATGAACCACTTTTTCGCTTTCCAAATTTGTGCGCAAACTTTAAACTTAATGGGGAAATTTTTTGAACATATTTTGTCATATAACACTTTCTACGGAAACTGAATCTGTTTATGGTGACGAGGCTTGATTTGCAATACTTCTTGATGAAAATTCGTTCATAATGATATTGTTTGACATTAAAAATTAATGTTTATCGAATTTGGACTACGTTGATCAATTTTTTGCATCCCCATATAAGGGATTCTAATGAGAAAAAATTTCTTTTTACGGCGAAATTTTTAATATTTTATGATCCATTGGGAATTTGGATCACATATGTCTATTTTTTAGAGCGCACCGTACATAGGGGCTCTCATAACAGCAATAGGGACAAAGTCTAATTTGGGGTTTGCTACGACGGAAACAACTGAAGAACAATACAATCTTTGACAAATAAATTAAATTTGCTAAATTTAGATTACGTTGACGTTTGGGTGTTTTCCACAATGAGGGCTTTTATGAAAATGCTGTATTTATTTCGTGAAATGATGTAGAATTTTTAGTGTACTGTTAAGAAAATGAATGAGCGACTGTATTAGGCGAAGTGGTGTAAAATATCTAATGGTCGGCTTTGCCCTGGTATAGCATTCTTACTTGTTGAAATAAGTTGTTCTTTAATTGGCTTTTGAGTTTGGCAAATAAGATAATTTATCAGAGCGCTGTATGTTTAAGAGAGAAGGAATCTCTACATCATCTTCTTCTTCCACTAAAAAGTGTTTGTTAGTACATTGTTACTTGAGTAAGTATACGAGATCAAAAAAAAACCTACTTTCGAGGCACTTCTTGTCCTTTTGAAGTAACTTCGCTTACGGACCTTACAAGCACACCATCACGACTTTCGTTATGCATAATAATGAACCCTTAGGAAAGAAAGTACAAACTCTACACTCGCGCAAGGCCTAACATTATATTCCTTACGATATTTCGTGCACAACTTTCCAGAGTTAAGCATTTGAGAGAGCAACAAGGAGGAATTTTAGTCGTATAAAAATAACTATCTATCAGTGAACTAGATGAGAAAGAGTTCACAATCGTGAACTGGCTTGATTTAAGTGCGGGATGTAATTACATTGATCTCGGGGACGAATCTTGTGCACCCACCACCACGAACGAACCAATCGACTTGACTGATTGGAAATGAAATTTTAGATAATTGTGGTTTAAAAAACAATTTAAGATTCGAGTTTTTCGAAAAATTTATTTTTCTTCACGGTTCTTCAATACTTAATAATGTGTAGATCACACGCGTTTTCAACTCCGATCTACAGAAGCAAAGTAAGAATTTATGTTTTAAGTAACAATTTTTCTGCTCAATTTTTTTTGACTCTTGCAAAAGGCAATAAAAGGCAGACCGATGGACAGATATGATTAGATCGACTTATATTTATTGTACACGTGTACATATGCATGAAATATGGTTCGCGATATTTTTTGTAAAATAACAATCGCGGCCAGTAGAGACTTTTGAAAAAGTGTTTAATAATTAACTGTTTGGTTTTTTCAAAGAATTATTTATACACTTTTCTAAATAAAATGCTAATTATTTATTATTAATTTTTGTTTTTTTTTTTTTTGAAAACTGGTTTGTTTTTTTGGTATTTCACTTTTATTTTTTAAAATTATTTGTTTTTCTTTTACTCTCTCTGTCTCTCTCTCTCTCTCTCTCTCTCTTTCTCTCTATCTTTCTCTTTCTCTCTCTCTCACTGTTTCTGTTTCTCACGTTCCCTTATATAAGAGATTTATTATTATTATTATTATTATATAGAATATAATATATTTATATTTACATAGATACAGTATACATATATATACACAAGTATATATATATGTATATATACATATGTATATATATATGTATATATACATATATGCATATGTAGATATATTTCTTTGCAATTTTTAATTTTCAGTTTATTTTGTTGCTGTTTTTGTTGTGGCAGAGTTTCTATGGCCTTAACACTAAAATGCTTTACATAATGTTGTCGTTTTTATTTTCAATCTTTTGTTTGAATTCATTTCGAAATTATCCAAGAATTTGTTTTTTTTTGTTTGTGGTTTCTCGGATTATTATTTTCATTTTCATTTTTATTGTTTTGTTTGTTTCCTTTTTAAAATATTAATAGTAAATTTTTATTGGATTTGAAGTTTTTCTTTTTTTTCTTTGATGTTAGGGGAGGATAATGGTTTTTTTTTTCAAACCTTTTTATTCCCTATACCCAGTTTTAACTATAACTAATAATTTGGCTTTTTATTTCACTTCATTTCTATCATTTTCTCTCTCTTTCTCGCTCTTCCTTTTTTTTTCTTTACCTTTAGTACAGGGTGTAATGTCTTGTCTGTCGGGGCGCCCCGATTTTCATTTCTCTTTGCGTTAGTTTTTTCTCATTTTTTTTTTTTTTTTTTGCAATTTCCAAAAGTCTACTAAGCACTTATGGAATGGAAAGTTAAGATGGCGCTACCAGAGACGATTGATTCCTGAGTAAGAGATTAAAGACATTTTGTATGGCTATGGTTTTCTATTAGCTACGAGCGACGTCTCTATTTTTCTACGAAGCGAGCAGTAGGTCGCATAAAGGCCTTAGCCTTAGACAACTTAGATATTCTTTTCGCCTAATGATAAAGTTCTCTGAAGGGTTGTTTTCGATAGTTAAGCAGGAATAAACAGTTTTTGAAGGAGTTCTTGCATGACTACATGGATTTTCTAATTTCCGTTAGGCTTTATATATATAGTTTTGCGTTGAGCACCCCAGAAGTCCACGTTTGATCATGTTATAGAATAACAAGCTACGGCTTAATAATGTCTCTCTATCCAATTTTTTTTTTTTTTGATCAAAATTCGTCATAGTCATGATGCCTGCGCCAATCTATGGGCGGTTGTTATCGCCTCAATAAATTTATAATTAGAAGCCTTTTAAAGTTAATTGGAATAACAATAGGAGTTTTTGTGATAACTTGCGGACAAGCTTGCTCGCAGACCATTGTGGTGAGGCGATTGTTACTTGCGATAAAGCTTTGGCATCCAGGTTCTAAACTATATCGCAGAAAAGCATTCATTTCTATTGAATCGTCGCCCAAGGCTTAGTGTTCAGCTGGACTCCCCGATGCGGGATAGGTAGCAAGAATTGGAAAGAGGTAATGTAAACGTAAGAAGAGTTGTTGGGAGGGGGAGGGGGGGCGCCCTTAACGAATATCCCAATATCCCCGTATTGGAACTTATATATGAGTAGTAGTCGTAGTTTTTCCTTTGTTTACTTTTGCCTTTAAATCTAAGTGTCTTTAAAAATTAATTTTTTTTTGTATTGTATTGTTTTTATTTATTTTTTTTTTAAGTATTAAAGAATAATATCAAGTTCTCTTTATGAGTTATTTTGTAATTATTTTTAAACTTAAATCATATTAAAAAAAAAAAAAAAGAAAAAGACACCATATAACATAAAAATTGTACTAAAAATTCACTACTATGCGTTAAAAATATAAATAGATTTAAATATATTTTTTTTTCCCACTTTAACAGTTTTAAAGGAATTTAAACTTAAATAACTATATATATATATATATATATATATATATATATACGATGGATGACGTGCGCTTGAGTGCTTAAAGGATAAATCTGTTATACATATTCATATACTATTATTGATGTTAATTTTTATTGTTCTTTTATGTTAAGTAGTTTTAGATGCTTCATGGTTTTTTTTTTGCATTATTCCATGTATTAACTTTTAATTATTATGAAATAAAAATAATGAAATCAGCCAACTGAATATAATGATCGTTTGAGTTTGAATTTGCAAAGTTAAGAGAACTAAGGAAGTATACGCTTTAAAGCGAATTTTTGAGCCGCACCACCTTAAGCATTTTCATTTTAATTATGTTAACAACAACAAGCAGATGGGAACCAAGCCAATTGGGATCCCTTGAAATAAGTGTATTATGCGAGCAAGGATTAAGCAAAATTTCCAATCGAATAAATGGTGGTAAGTCGTAAGTTACTTATGAAAATATTTGGAAAGTTTTCCTTTTCACACCTTACACCACATTTAGTGCAAAGGTATATTAAGTATATTAAGTCGTAGAAGAACTTGAGATAGAGTCATCTTTTATTATACCAATCGATTTGAAATTACTTTCTAAATCGATTTAGGCTTGTCTTTTCGTCTGTCCGTCCGTCCTTCTGCCGGCTTTGTTTTCTTGAATTCAACCTAAAGACAGCAATCTTTCGGATATTTTGGTAAAATTTGGTAAACTCTGGCGTGTTTCGGCCAAAAGATGAATGCTACTGAAAATTGTTTGACTTGGACCAAAAAAGAGAAAAATATGCCTTCGCATGAAAATATTGTGTAACTTTTGGTGATTAACTCGTGGCGTAGAGTATCTAACAGCCACCCGTCTATAATGTTCTTACTTATTTCAAATTGATTGGATATGCAATGAGCGCCTTATTTCTAGCTAGAAGTTTGATATTTTATAAAAAACAAACTCTAACTTGTTGTTACAAGTTATACAAGAGGTAAGAAGAAGTCAAAAGTGTGTGTTCAAAAAATATTTCGCAGCGCAAGTCATGCCCTGCATTTCTTGGAAACTGGGTTTTTTTTAATATTGAGGAAAAATTCTAAAGACATAGAAAGAGAAAGAAGATTACCTTATGCTGTTAATACAGGCTGAGGTCTTTGAAGTAAAGTAATCAGTCGAAAGGTGTAAAAGATAATAAAAAAAAAACACAAATGGAATTCATACCTTTGAATAAAGAGCACAGTGTAGTCCTCGGAAGTATTGCAGTTTATTAATGCAAAATGGGGATCATTTATGAAAGTGGTTGGAAACTTTGAATTCTCCTTTTTTACTATCAGTGTGCGCATGATGTCCATTTTCGACCGCGAACTGCGAATATCAATTCAGAATATATCTGGTAAGTTTTAGTTTGTTTTCCCCACGGGCAAACTTCGGATTTGTACATTCGTTATTGAAGGAATAAGAAAATTGTTAGCAACCAGAAGCTTTAGAGGGTGACAAACAGACGTCGCCTGAGGAGCAGTTCAGGCCATAACATTATTAGTAATAGGTGGCCTTCACTGTGATCGGCTAACTGTACATTTTGAGAATACATTGAAAAAATTATATGCCAGCCTTAGTAAGTCTCGCTATGATGTCAGTAAAAAAATTGAGTTCAGTGAGAGGCAACCCCGTAATGAAGCAACCTCATCACTATTATTGCATTATTCAATATAAAGATCATGCCAGCGGTGTGAGTTATCTTCGACGGAAGACAATAATGGGCACAATTAATAGAATTCTACGGCGTCGATTTTCTATATTTCCACCTTTCAAGGGCATGGGGTGCATAGGTATGTCTGCTTTAAAAATGTATATATGAATTTTTGATTTGTTAAAAAGACATTATTACGTATGTAGCACGATTTTGGGCGATCGATTAGTTACAAAAACAAAAAAAAAAAAGTTGACTCTAAATTTGAGAGATCGTCAGAAGAATATGCTTTAAGGTAGTGAGCGTAGAAACCTCGGCATTAAGCTTATGAGTTGAAAAGTGTAGGAAAACATATTTAGTTTTTTTTTTTTTTTTTTTTGTTTTAACAGATTATGTACATAATTGTGTAGAGTTTTTACGGCTGTTGGTTCTGAGTTAAAAGGAAAAAGAGAATAACTATTGTTTTATTGTACTGAGTTATTTTTTCTTTTTTCTTTTTTTTACATATTGTTTTCGTTTGTGCTAATTATCGTCGTAAAGCTAAGAAAAAAAATGTACGTAGAAAAAAGTCATTATAAATAATAATAATAATAATAATAATAATTAATATATTGCACACAAGTTACTTTGATTTTATGCGTTTGTTGTTGGTGTTGTTATTGTTTATTGTAGGGATTTTTGTTTCATCATAAACGGAACAAAAGTGAATAACATTTTTTGCTTTTCAAATTTCTCTTCTCTTCTCTTCTTTTTTTTTTTTTGTTTCACTTTGAAAGGATATGTTATATATAAATATAATAGCTATTAAATAAATATACGTTTACGATAATTACTAAGCAATGTTTTTTTTTTATTTTTTGCTTTTTATTTAAATTTTTAATTAAATATGAATAATGATGATATGAAAAAATTATTGTTTTCAAGTAGCTATATATATATATATATATATGTATATTTGTAGGTATATAATAATGATATTTTTTTAATTAAAGCCTAAAGCATAATAAATATGTTTTCGTTTAAAGTTTTCAAGCAAAGCATTTTTCAACAGAAAAGACAGGAACTTTACTAAGGTATATGATAAATAAGACTTCGTGTTCGTTCAGTAGATTTCTTTACAAAATTTTTCATTAGGAGACCAAAAAAGTTTTTGCTTTATATTTCATTTTTCCCACACATTTCAAAAGCCAAGTATTTCCTGTTAACACTTGTTCTTATGTTCGTTCAATATAGTTGTAAGAGGTTCATTTCTAGCTTCTCAGTGTGCTTTATTTACGGCCAACAACAAACCTGCTGATGATTAGTAAGAATTTTTGCAGACATGATCCAGATGAGTTCGCGTCTCGCACTAGTTGCCGCGACCTACCACTTTTATTCTTCCATCTAAGTACCATGAATAAATGTACCGGTATAAAAGCATGACAAAGTCAGACCTACAGTTGATTCGGCTGTGATTCTAACCGAATTGTGTCTATGAGGAATTTTGCAGATTCGATAGTGGAAGAAAAGCTGCTGTAATGGGCTTAAAATACAACATTTTTTTTACTTTGGTTCTTTGCGGTATGCGGTTTAATCTGCATTTCATATACACCCAGTTCTTTTTTACACGCTCTTTTTTACACGATTTGGAAATAACACGGTTCACAAATTTTTTCCTTCTCGAACAAATTTTTTTTTTTTTGAATTCGAATTTTGGCAGTGTCTTACAGAACCTTGCGTATACAGCGACATTCGAGAGCGAATAGCAGCTAGTAATGGCTGAATTAATTCGTGAGGTCTTAAAAATACACTTTTTTTGCACGAATTATTTGGTTCTACCAGGAACACAAAAAAAATTTTATTTAAATTTTAATCTTGACAGTGTTTTACCGAAACTTGAATATAAAAATTATATAACCGCAACTTGAGAAACAAAAAAAAAAAACTGCTACCAAGAGACTTTATAACAGCAAAGAAACTAGCAGAGGCGGTTAATAACGGAGGAAATTCTTCATTTGAATCAACTCCGACAGCTATGCTGGACACATCTGACATATTTACTGATGGTAGCATTTTTCATTCTGTTCATAATAAACATTCACGTACTTATAGACTGAATTTTCACTCTACACTAAATTTAATTTGTTTTTTGTAATAAAAATGAACGCTTTTGCTTTTATAAAAATTTAATATGAAATTTATTACTTGTTTGCGCACTTGTGGAACATGTCTCCAAATTTACCATGTGTCGCATAGAATCTTTTACACGTTTTCTTTTCCAGGGATTGCTAAGGAACGCATCTACCGTGTAAGAAAGGCTTGGGTGTATATTTAAATCTTACGCTTTCGTTTACTAAGATGTTTAGTAAGCTGAGAAATAAATGGAAATTAATGTGACGTCTGCTTAACCTTAAGAAAATCTAATCGACTTATCGCTAGAGTGTAAATTTTACTACGACTTTGCAGCCAATAATTCAATTATTAGTTGACTTTTGGCGTTTATCTGTTGGCTTGACGCCATGCCTAAGAACTTGTCTATTAGTGCAGAAAAATTGTCATATAAAGAATAATTATTGGTTTGGATAAAGCGCACACGCTACTGTTAGACGAAAGTGGACGCTTGCTTCTTAGTCGCATCTGTTGGGGTTTCATATTCTGTCAAAAAGTCGCAATATCGTTCCTCCTATAAATCAACATAATTAAGTGGTCTTGTGAAGAGTAGCCCTTGGTGATGGAACATACTTTTAATGATCATACTCCAGCATTTATTTTGTCTATTTCTGTTGATAATTTCCACCAGAGAACAAACAAAAAGAATCATAATCATGTGGTGCAAAGATAATAGCAAGGACTTTCGATATAAATTTGCAGCAGTCGCAGATGTCAACCTTCGCTTATGATGTAAAATGGCAGTATTTTGATTAAAGTAATTCTTGGAACTTTGGGATTTTCACAGGGAGACGAACAGGCTTCAAAGAGTCTCAGAAACTCTTATTAACTGTGTGAAATGTAGACACTTTAAGAAGTCTGCGAGGCATATTGCCGCTTGGAATTATAAGTGCGGTATTGTTTTGCTTTTTCTTCCCTCCTTCCTTGGATTTAGAGCCAAAAATATTGTAATTTATTTAATTCTGCGCGCACACATAAGACGGGCAAAAACATTTCTGGATACCTAATAAAATTATTTGTATGGTTTTTTTTCTTCTTCTTCTCTCTTTAAGCTCTATGCTGTTATTTCAAAGCTGAAAAGCAACGCAAGTTTTTTTTTACTAAAGATATATTTTATGCTTTTCTTTTTTAATTTAAAACAAATATTACTCTATCAGCTAAATCGTATATTCATTAATTAATTAAATTTTTTTTTTTTTTTTTGCAATTGAATTATTTATCATTTTTCTGATTTGTATCGTTAAACAGTCTTTTTTTTTTGTTTAATCATCATTTCTTTACACCTCGTGTAATATGTACTTTTTGAATTATCAAATTAAATGATTATTTATGTATGTTTTTTAATGCAATTTATCAGAACGAAAAAAAACGAAATGCTGACAACTTGCATATTTAATTGTTTAAAACGCGATTTGAAGTTTTTATTTATTGCGATATTTAAATTAAAGAGCAAATAAATAATTCATTTATTTGCATTTACGAACCCATACCAACCATCGGCTCTCTGTCTTTTTTTGCGAGTGCGCATACATTGACGTCACTTTTTTCACAGCGTGTGCCGTTTAGAGAGCTTAAGTTGAACGATCGTTCAAAGTGAATGAAAACTTAAAAACAGACAAATAAAGAGACTATAGTTGGCCATGGCCCAACATAAAATACCTTACATCACTTCTCTTGATGCGATTATTCATATAATTACTTTCCAAAGAAAGGCGTTACACGGGAAGTGGTCGAAAAAGTCGCCCGATCATTTTCAATAGCGTTCGTACACGTCAGTGTATCAAACATTTCAAATATTGCAGCTGGATAGGCGGACAGACAAATGAACAAAAAGTGATTTTAAATCGATTAGTATAATAAAAAGTCGATCTGTCTCAAGTCCTTTTGAATGTTGTGTATGTTAACATATCCTTGGCCCATCCACGAAAGGTGCAAGGCATAAAAAAAAAATTTGGTTGTGCATTAGACGGGAAGCGCCTACGAAAGGATTGCCCGAAAGGAGATTCAGAATGATTAAATTGAGAATGAGGACAGCTGTAAGAAAAACATCTTAAGATGAGTATTGAAAATCCAAAAACCTTTCACAATTGTATTGGAATCAGAATTATTTTGCTTTAAAATAAAATAAATTTCACACTACGTTATGAAGATTGTTAGCCGAAATGTAATGAATTTCTCTTGATGTTTAAATACTTTTCTGAGTAATATATATGCGGATGCGAATGAAAATTTTTTCATTCATTATCCTAACCTTTGAGATTCGCGAGTGTTTCAAAACGGTTTTCAAAACAGGCTAACGGATATGATTTAAATCGATTTAAAACATATATATATATGTTTGTTTTAAATGATGAATCACTCGGGGGATGTCTCCTATTCGTGTAACACGACGACAACCAGAAAGAAGAAGAGGTGAAGAAAGGAAACGATATAACGAGGTGTACCCAATCTGTAAGAGTTCTGTCTTTACTGAGGCGACGCATACGACGCGGCTACGATCAAAGAAAACGCGAATACTCACTTGTTAGTCGCGTCTCTTACTACTCTACTCGGCTACCCTTGTGGAGCAGTTACATTTAGAACACGGCACTTAGAGAAAGCTTTCGAAGATATACTATTTGAAAACTCTTGCTCAGAGATTATTTGTTGGAATATTATGAATGGTTAACCTAAGTTAGTCACCATACTATAAGAAATATTTTTTTTATTTTTTTATCAGGGCTTTGTGAGTTACTGTAGAGTTTAATAGAAAGTTTTAAGAGCATTAGTGCATCACAAATACATCCATTCTTCGATGATGGGAGTAAAATTTCAAATAAAAATTTTCAAGTAAATCAAATGCTTTTGAAAAAACTTTGTTTTCTCTTAATTAAAAAGCAAATCGGAAATTGTTGCCTTGTTTCGTCAAATAAGTAGATTTCGAAAGTCTATCAGAAAAAAAGAATATGATTGTAAGAAATTGAGAAAAGATTAAAAAAGGATTCGTTGTTGTTATTTGTTTCGCTTTCAAAGACGATTACATTGGACGTAATCCGAGATTTTTTGCATCCGCACACTAGTATTAATATATTTTACATTCGATTAATAATTTGACTGAACATTAGTTCGTTCGGTGTATGTTATTGATATAAATGTTGTATACAGAATAGAGGACAAATGATATTTTCTGCCGATCAAGAGATAAGAGATACATTGTCTGTCCTATCTATTAGACAAGTGGGACTTGTGATCCTATTTGGATAGTCTTCGAATTTGGCGTTAGGATATTTTTAAGACAACATTAAAAGATAAACATTTTTTTTTTTACCATGTACTCAGGTAACGTTCGCCTTAGACGGTGTGACATGGTGGTGGCTTGGTGTTCACAAAGAAGCGGTCAGAAAGAAGTGGGGCGGGAGACAGGCAGAGAGAGAGAGAGAGAGAGACAGAGAGAGAGAGAGACAGACAGACAGAGAGAGGGAGAGACAGACAGAGAGAGAGAGAGAGAGAGAGACAGGGATCGGCCATAGTTTGCGAGGCTTAGGATAAAGCCTAAAAGCTCTAAAAATTCAAAATGATTACGGCGGTAATATAAGTAACAGGGGAAAATAATTAGTTTCTTTCAATCGTTGACCGTGTTATGTACTCATTTAGTCGCTTTTCGACCTTACCCTGGACAGGATAAGAAAAAAGTAGTTTTGTGCAAAAAACCTATAAACAGTAAATCTCAGCGTACGCACAAACAAATGATTTGAACAAAGCAATTTGCGTTAATCATGAGTACGCTTACAGAAGTGTGTCATCTATTCTTGTCTTTAAGTCACAACCATTAAAGTAGATGTGTTCGTCACTCGGTCTGAACTCTGAACCTTTATTCTTGTCTTTAAGCTCATCTGCTCGTCTCTCCCTCTGATGTTTTCTCACTTATTATTGTCTTCAATCTACGTCGACTTAAGCCTGTACGTTCCTATCCTGTCTGAAATGTGTCCATCTACTTTTATCTTTCTTAAACCCACATTCGAAGGAAGCTTGCAGCGATGTAAGCCTATGCGTCCGCCTATTCTGCAGTCTGCCCATCTAAGCCTGTCCCCATCTCCCTGTCTGTCTGAAGTCTGTCGTCCATTCTTGTCTTTAGCCCAGATCGATGTAAGCTTGTCCGTCCGTCTCTTTGTCTAAAGCCTTTCGACTTGTCTGTATCAAGTCATTTGATTGGATTATTTTTATAATCACAATTCTCTACTTCGAAACAGTCGTTATGTGGAAAAAATTTGTTTCCAATATTTTTCCACAAATATCGGTACAAAATAATTATTGGGATACTAAACGAGTTACGAACATTTGGACGCAGTTAATATCATTTTTTGTACCCCCCTTGTATAAAAATGTTCATGCACATATAAGACTTTATATGGCAGTGAAGTCTAAATTTTTGAAAATGTTCCAGAATAGCGATCGGATCCTCTATCCTTTGTGTTTTACGAAATCAAATCCTATACATGATCTAATTTTTCGTATTTTATGACGTAATCGAGAGAATAAATGCTTTAGGAGTAGCAATGTTAGGTACTTTATGATTCGCCTTGCCCCCCGCTGTAATGCTTTAAATTGTGAAAAAAAAAAAATTTATCTATAGGAGAAATTCTTACATATTGTGATAGTCAATTGTTACACCTGTTTACGAATAATTAATTATTCGAAAAAGTTTTCCCCTTTTAATTAGATAAGCTATTTCTCAACGAAATTTCTTGTAAATTTGACGCGGCGCTTGATGGCCATAAGGTCTGATGTATGTATGAATGAAGTTCTGATGTCATTTTTGAGCTCCTTTTTTACTACTTTATTTATAAAACAATAGTTAGGTTGAAGTATTCAACAGAAGAAATATTGATGGCGCGAGACTCCATCAATATCTAAGGTATTAGATAATTGATAATGAATTTCTTATATAATAATAAAGTTATTAATAATAATTTCTTCTTTGGCACAAATTTTTGTAGAATATAACCTATTAAGCTTGTAATGCCGCAAACGAAACATGTGGAACTAATCTCTTATACCCATCACCTCGAATACATATTATAAAAAAAATGTAAAAAAAAATGGTATTCGCCTTAAGGCGAACCTTCGCTACCCATCACCCCAACCTAATGAAATTATAAATAATAAAAAAAAATATTATAAACAGCTTGAGTCAAACCCTTGATATCCATTACTAGTTACAGCATTATATTGTGCATATATTGCATTGTATGTGGTACTCCATAGGCAAACATAGCGGAATATATCGTTGGAATTTCAAATCATATTCTTGTAGAATTCATTGGGACCTCGTAGGTTATAATGCAAAGTGTAACAAAACTTATACTTTGCCTTATTTTTACATATATCGTTATGGCTTTTTTGTAATTGTAAGGTAAACCTTGGACAGCGTTTTCTCTAGCGAACGGTAACAAAGCTAGAATACTATTGCAAGTTCTTCGCTCTAGAAAAAGTCCTGAGATTGTTATCGTACTGCCAACAAACGCTCGGACAGACAGACAGACAATTATGAACCAATTTTTCTTTACATGCCGATCATAAAGTATATTTACTTTATTTGCTTTTCGGGGGCATACCTTATTACGTCGAAAAATATGTGACGAAGGTAACATATTTGCGATGGTCGATAAAAAAATATCCCAATAGTTAATGTGAAATATTTATATCCAACTTTTTTTACACGGTTTTTTGCGCGGTCTTTTTTTACACGATTGTTTAATTAACACGGTTCGCTCATGAGAGGAAATACAGTATTTTGACAAACATTTTTTTAAAATTTTCGTTGTGGTAGTCTCTCACAGAAACTTATGACAAAACACAATTGACGGAATATTATGATCAGAAGTTAGTCGTTTTATGCCCATACATATGTTGGTGACTTGCCATATTGGTACTTGGCCATTCATAACGAACGAAATGGCTCATTTGAATCAAACCCCATAGTTGTAGTAAACATGCACGCCGTTCATCAAGCAGCGATGAATAACCGCGAAAATGATTTTTATTTCTAATTTCAATTTATATTTTTGCAGGTTATATGTACTTATGGATTGACTCTTCACTACACTTAGTGTGCATTGGTTTTACAATAAAAATGAAAGCCTTTGATTTTATAAATATGTAATAGGAATTTCGTTATTACTTTTTTGTGCGGTTTTCTGAAGAAATATATAGAGTTTTTCATCTTATACGATGTTTCAAGGTTGTTGTACGTATCATCGAATATACCATACATCGGAAGTCCTTTTTGCACGGTTTCTTTTGCACGGATTTCCAGGGAACGAATCTGCCATGTAAAAGAAGAGTTGGGTGTAGTTGCCGTTATATTTTGATTATTAGGTCCACATTTACATGAATTCATTTAATTTTGCCATTTACGATAAGACATGATTTGATTTCGGTAATTTTCAGTCTCATTTCGTATATTCTAACCGCATCTCTGGTATTTCACAAAGAATAATTAGATCAACTTTCAAAATTTTCATATTCATATTCATATTCATATTTGCAATTTTGTCCATGTTAAACGTGGTTGCCAACAATTGCGGCTCAATCGGCTTGGAATTTTAGAATGGTGACAAGTGTATATGTATTTGAAAAAGTGCTTCATGCTCAATGTCTTCCTAAATATTAAAAACCCAAATGCGAATCATTTGCTTAGGTTAGGTGATGGGTTTAAGGATCCCTTTTTATTATCCCTATTTAAGATGAGAAAATAAATTTTTATATCAGACGGACTAATCAGAGAGATTTTCAAATTAATTCAAGCACATACCGTAAACACTATTTTCATTCTGAAATAAATCTCAATTCTCTTCTTTCTTTTATGTTATCTTGAAATTGATTGATTTACAAAAGTGATTTCTTTTCAGTTCTAACCTAGCATTTAATTTGTGTTTTTATTTGTTTTTTTTTTTTTGTTTTTGTTCTCTCTAAATATTTAATTATATTTGTATTTTTATATGCTTAAGACAACCATTTTGGAAATGTTTTTTCAATTTTTGTAAAATGTTTTTTAATTTGTTTTCATTTTTTATTTTTATTCAAATGCTGCCTTACAAAACAAAACCCGCTTAATATTTTATAACATTCCTTTTGTTTATAGCCTAAGATGGACTTGAACTATTCGCCTTAAATATATAGTTAGACTTAATTAATTATTTCGTATAGTTTTTTGGTTTGTTTTTTTGTGTGGATTTTATAGCTTTCATGTTTTTTTTTCTCCCTTGTTTTTTTTTTTTTTTTGCTTTTTTTTCTTCTTTAGTTTACAAAAGGAGATTAAGACTTTCTTATACCCAACTCCAAATTTATACAAAGCTTAGAATCTAATAGTAGAGAAGTGTGAATTTTGTAAAAATTATCTTTTGTTAGGTAAACGGTTAGAATTGATAATACAGCAGCGTAGAGAAAGAATTTTATAGAGAAATATTAGAAATAAAGACAAACCTAAGCATTCACGATTAATTGTGGCCTTTAAACAGCTGCTATTTGTGCGATCATGAGACATCATGCTGGATTCGCCGATCTGTAAAGAAATGTTAGAAAATATAAAATATCAAAAGAAACATAGACAGTTCGGATTAGCAAAGGATTCTAAACAGGCTTTAGTTTCATATTTCTTTTCCTTTATTCGAGCGTTTACTTCTTTTGTAGAAGCAGATTTCCCGATCAGCAAGAGAAAGACCATCTCGAAGCTAACGTTTTTTGTAAATGCTTATTACGAGCATGGGACTTGACCTGCTTACATAATATGCGAAGATTTTTCACTTAAGAAAATTGAACTAAACTAAAACTTGGCGTAATCACGTTTAGGTCAAGATATGATCAACTAGTTAGTACGTCGAGATGTAACAAAATCCATTACTATTGTTGTTTACTGTCTGTTCCTCATCAAAAATCGGATTTTCTTTTCTTATTCTGCAAAAGGAAATAAAAAATTTGTATTTCGAAAAAACAAGTAAGAAAACTATATGGCAAGGGCGAAAGTTAGATGCCCTACATCACTAGGCCATGATTTTGATGATAATACATTATTTTTACCAGTGTAGAAGGGCTTGCTTTTCGTGATAACCCTGGATGGTGGAGCCTACAAAATAGATCTACGCGCGCCAAATTCCTTACGATTCATTTTTATATCACTTTGCTTTTATTGACCAATTTTCCTCATAAAATATGTTAAATTATAGTATAAACTATTTAATAAAAAAACTATAAAAAATGTAATAAAAAAACGATCCATCCATATACCTTGATCCATATGTCAAACTATTCTTACGAATCAATTTTCATCATAAAATATCAAAAACTGGACATTTTTGCCATATGAAGACTTATCTGTCTTAAGAAAAGATTGGGATCTAAATTGTAAACTTACGTGGCCCAACGTCGGTAAGGTTAATTTTATGTCAAATAATCATTATGAGCGGACTATACAAATTTAAGTCATTTTACTATATAAAGCTTCAGTTTCCGCAGGAGTGGTTATATAGCTGCTGCATTTTTCCGAGAAAATTCTGAATATTACAATACTTTTTCATATATTTTTTAAAAGAAAGCGTTTTATGAGTAGCGGTTGAAAGATGATCCGGTCCAAACCATTTTCGATAGGTCTCGTCCTTGGTTCCATACAAGTCAGTGCACAAAATTCCATTCAAATATCTTGAAAACTGCGGCTTGTAGGTTAAACACAAGAGAACAAGACGGACAGACAAGCTTGAATAGTTTCAAAATCGCTTTCTGAGTAATAAAAAGTATAAAGTTGGTATAGTCCTTGGCTTTATTGCCAAGGAAATCAAAGAAAAGTTCAATTACTTGAATTTTATTACAAAAGTAAAGAAATGAATTCGTTAAAAGAGACCAAAATCAATCAGCACTACCCTTGTTACTTTCTCACAATAACATTACTGCTAATGATAACGTTTCGTTTTTATTCCTATCAAAAAATAACATAAAAAAAACCAACTCCATGCACAAATAATTTTATGCGAATTTAATTGCATTCTTATATGCCCTATGCGTGTGACACGATGTGTATGAAGTTTGTGCGAAAGGACTAGACAAACCTGCCTTTTACTGTAGTATGTCTGTGTGTCGTTCCATGCGTTGGATATGTGGCAAACCCTTGGATTGGATCGCTTCTACGACTACTCTCCATAAAGTTTGGAAAAACTAATACAGGAGAAGAAATTGTAATTTCAAAGTCTCTCGACAAAAGTCGTTGATTAATAGTATTTCGGCAGACTAAATTCCTGTAAAAAATTTGGGTCGGATAGGCCGATGCTTTAAGTCCCCCTCCTATACAACCGTTGTTAGAAAATTTAAGCAAAACCCTTTAACTTTTAATATTTTAATGGAAGAAGGGTTCCTAAATTGTAGATAGACATAAAAATGAACAGCAAAAAATATGGAACATGTGCATCTATTTCTTCTAACTTAGCCCCTGTAAGGATTCTCATCAAAAGTACGCATTTATATGACAAGAAGGTTTCTTTTTAGCACTTTGCAATGGAAATTCATTCACATTAGCAGTTTGGCATAGCACTATACAAAATTTAGACCATGTAGGCACCATCCAGTACTTATCAAAACGAGACCTTTATATGGATATTTTCTAATACATATAACGGAAATAAGTGAATATTAATAAGGTCTGTGTCAAAAAGGTTAAATTTCCGATATCTGGACCGCGTCAAATCACGTTTTTGATGGGGAAAAGATAGAATATTTGCCTATTTATCATGACAATAAATGAAAAAGTGGGGAAAAGGTAGAATATTTGCTATTTTATCATGACAAGGCGTAGTGTTGTAGGGTACTTAATGCTCGGCGATTGGCATTTTTAATTGTTTTTATAAATCGAGTAGTGCCTTGAATGTTGAAATTTGCAGAACAACAACAACGATTCAACCATTTTTAGCGATACTTTTACTCATATATATATGCAGCTATGTCGTATTTATGGTTTTATCGAAGTAATAGTAGAAAATGCAACGTAACCTTTTATCGTTGAAATGCTAGAATTCGTGCAGCTTTTGCCCATTGAATAAATCTAAACGGTGTCCTGACCTATGCTACACTATCACTATGTACGGTTTTTCGCGTATTAATCTTTTCCACCTATACTGGATTTTATTGTCATTTCATGCCACTTGAAGTAACTTAGACAACTAATTAGAAATTTTTATGTTCTGTATGAATGTCAGTCATGCAATAACAAGGCTTATGCATTCGCTCTAGTAAAGGCTATATAAAATTTAAGTAGTTTTATTAAAAGTGCTAAAAGTGAATGTATACGGGTACATATAAGACCCCCTTAGAGGGAAGTAAACAAAAAAATGCAAAAAGTATCTTTTTTCGGATTTGTTTCATTTCCGTTTTTGCCATTTATACTGCACTGGAAAGATGTGCAGTATAAGTGTGTGTTTGCATACATAAGCCCACATATATATATATACATATATATATACATATAATATACTTCAAGTTTCATTATTTCTATAGTTGGTTTTAGTTTCTTTTTTTTTTTGAAATTTTCTGTGAGACGCCGCTTCTTTTTTTTTTTTTTTGATTTTTTGTACAATAAAAGTTCATTCAACTTGTTTAGAATGTATGATTACGAGCTTTACTTACATTTTTTTTTATTTTACATTCATTGTATACATTCTCTATATATATATATATATATATATGTATATGTATGTATATGTGCATTACGAATTTTTAACAGCCCCGTCGTCCGCCTGTTTGTCTGCTCGCTATTTAACTGACTTTTCGGGAAAGGATTGCATGTTAAATCACTTAGCAGACGGTATGGCTAGCGTTAGAGTTTTCAATGAATCATTTTAGTTTCGCGTGTCTTGCACGTATATGAAAATACATGTAATGGAAAAATGTATCTAAACTCAATGAAATTTAACTTTAGTTGATTAAATAAAAAGTTATGTTGTTTTACGGTTTTCGTGCGTTTTACGTGAAATTAACTTAAATTTTAAAGTTCGGAAAGGATTTCACTTAATTTTCATAGTTAGTTAGCTAAAGCTTTTTTTTTTTTTTTTTATTTTCTGTTATAGGGAAACAATTTTTCTGAGTGTACGCATAAAACTATAGTTATGGAAAAATATGCCAAAGAAAAAAAAAACCAACTCGTTTTATGTTATATCTCTTTAGTGATTCAAAAGACTAAAATGTGACAATACATTTACATAATATGATTGGCAAAGTGCCCAATTTATATGTAGGAAAAACATTGCCGGAATACTATATACAATAGGTTTAGGATAGAGTCTCTAGTAATTTCTGTTGCAACGATGGTTGTTGCATGCGAGTTCTTTAGAAAAACAAAAAAAAAAACTATAGATTTTTTATTTAAGAATTTAAAGAAAAAAAGCCACATTTAGTAGGATATAAAAATGGCAGTCTGTTGTTTCTATGATGAAAGGTTCAATGTTTTTATAGTAAGCAAACCTAATGGGTTGAAATAATGTGAAATATAAATGGATTAGCAAAATATGATATACTGGGTATGTGAATATGAGTCTATCGTTTTCTAAAAGAGAGATTGCAAGTAGTAAGACTATAAGTAGGGTGCTCATAAATCTATGACGTCTTCATTTAAAAGCACTTTTAAACTGCTATACAACTTTATAAATTATTACACGAAAGCCTACGCAACACAGTTGCTTGGAACTTTGAATCGATGTAGTTCTGTCCTTGCTTAATAACGTTCTTTGTGCGAAGCTTTACTTTTCTTGCTTAATTCGAAGAATAGCTCCGCTAAAAGCGATGAACAATTGCTACGCGTTATGATATCCAAGTCCGAAGTAACTATCAGTCATTAGGGCTACCTACAGAAACAATTTTTGTAATGATTTCGAACAGAGAAAAATTAAATGTTCATTACGAAATCATGGAACGGTTGTTGTTGCATTATACATGCATTGTCATGGAATGAGCAACAGGACTATAAAGGCTGTAAACATGAGGACATTGTCCTTAGCAAATAAATACCTACATAAGCAGCATTTTTTGGACAGATTACAGACAAGCCCATAATATCACATTCGATTCCGGCCTTTGTACATAGTCTCGCCCGATGAATGTGAAAGGAATTTTCATGTGATGTGTAAGATATAAACCTTATGAATAATTCCACGAATAAGCATAAGCTCTACGGAAAACACAAACCGAATTCTAAATATTATATTTTTTCCATTACTTATGGAAAAATGATTTCTTTGCGTATTTTATTGGACTTGACGGGAATAAAAAAATAATTAAATTTTAATGGCGTGTGGGCAGTTTTTACACTCCATATCCCTTTGCAATACAAAGGTACATTAAGTTTGTGCGGTTGTATGCAACAGATCCACAAGAACTTTATATAAGCTCGATTTAAGCTTGTCTGTCCCTCTATCCACTTTGTTTTCTTATATTAAGCTTACAGATCTCAATTATTGAAATATGATTATTTGGCCAAAGGACGAAAAATACCGAAAATGGTTCGGATCTCATCACTTTTAATATAAGGTCTTATCTTGAAAAGCCCTTAATAACTAGGCCGCGGACTGTGTCCCACTATAGAGTTTCTATTAATTTTTAATATGTCGTAGCCAAAATTGTCCTACAAGAGTAATTTTATAAAACAATTAATTGCACCAAATTTGGGAAACGTAAGTCAATTTGTTGGGATCCACTCAGTACGAAAGATTTCATGGAAGGTGAAGCCTTTATACAGCAATTAAGAACGTCTTTGATAAGCTTATTGATTTCGCAGCATTTAGATTATGTTAGTGTACGTTTCGGGGCTTCTCTCGTATAAAGGCTTCCATGAAAAGAGTGCCTTTATATGGAAACAAGGTATGATTTTTAATATTTTGTCAAAAAATAAATCAAGAGCAGTACTAGACGGTCGGTGGGCCTTGCTCGGTTATATTATTCTCAATTTTTTTTCGTATCAATTGAAGAAAATGACAATATATTTACTGAACGTGAGATTGCATTGCTCCTTAGGAGCAATCTCTTGCATTACAAAATTGTAAATGTTTTGTTCGCTGAAAATCTCTTTCGCTAGAGTTTGCTTTGCAGTATAGGTTCCTGTTTTCGTACCTACTTCATCACCTATATTATTGGATATGTTGCTATGTGATATTAATTTCTGCAAAATAATATCGCCGCATAGGATAGATGATGCTGGGCCGTAGTCCACTATAGTGGTTTTTTTTTGTTAGACATAAAAATATCTAACATTTGCATCATTTTCTTTTTGGGCTAAATGTCCAAATCCAATATTTATACATCAGCCTAATTAAACAACCCTTTATGAACGTTTGTATTGTGTGTTTATACATGTACACGCACACATGCACATGCATACATTGGTAACTTTTAATAACCTACCTGTTGCATATTATGCCATTGGCCGCTGCTATCGTATTCAATATCATTGTGTTCCATAATGTTACCATATGGACTGAAATGTTCTGAATTGACAGGTATGGGATCATCCGGTTGAGCAGGCAATTCTGTGCCATAGAAAATTAAGTTCCATTGTGTGATTTGTGCTATGAAAAGAGAAAAACAAGAGAGAAAATAAAAAAAAAAGGGATAAAGAAGAGAAAAAAGAGAAACAAACCGTATAATGTTTTAAGTTTTCTTTAGGTAAATAAGTAATAAAAAAGCCATTCATGCATATATATCTATGTATAGACAACTAAGTGAAAAGTTTTTGAATCATAAAATGGAAACGTTTCATAACTTGCCATATATGACTATTTTTATACATTCAAAACTGGCACGCTATTTAGTTATATTATAAATTGTCATGATTGTTACAAAATACTTTAAAGAAAATTAAGCAAATCGAAAAAATAAATTGTTTTATTTTACACGAAAATTAAGAAAATAAAAGAAAAGAATTATTTTTAACGTTTACCGACTTTCAATAACCTAAATAAAGCACTGAGAATTTCGTGTTCCCCCGAAAGTATATATCATCTCTAAAAAATTGTTAATGCCTAAGTATATGCTATTCTTTGTGAATTTAAATTCAATTATTTACAATAAATTTAATTAAAAAAGTTGCAGAATTTTCATGACACTTTTTTTTGTCGTCATAAATGATCTCTTAAGTGGTCAAAAATAATGTAAAAAGATCATTGTGGTATGGCAACAGTTTTCAATGATTCAAAAATTTGCATGTTTGCAAGCAATTGTAAAGCACTGTCGGGATATTTGAAGAACAAGCCGCATAAGCCTAAGAATTTTTATTCTGCTCTTTTCAGTTCTCAATAATGTTTTTACAATAACATATTGAAGTAAACTACGAGAGCGAGATTTTCGATAAGTTAATGCAAGGGGTCAAAGTAATATATCAGCCTAAAAGAAAGGGCTTCTTTGACAATTTTTTTTTTTTTTTGGATGGAAGCGAAGGTACCAAAACAATAATATTCGACGAGGTTATTGTATGTATGTAAGAAAAAAATTGTTGTGGATAAATATTAAAACATAGCAAGACCGCAGCCGTTCTCTGGGCACGTCTTCAGCTCAACGAGCTCTGCGATGCGCAGTGTAACTGATTCAAATTTGAAATAAAAAAAATCATTCAATCCACATTTCTATATCTAGAAATTGGTTGTAGAATTGTTTGATTGATTTTTGTTTGAGAGGTAAATGTTTGAAGGGAAAAGTTGCTCCTTTATTAATGAAAAGTGTACACAAGACAATGTTGCCTTAAACTTGCTGTACAAAATTCGAACAAAAATTGCTTGAACTGTGTTGTATGCGTGCTTTCCAAAAATTGTGTTTCAAGGTAAACGCGTCTAAATATTTCGCATGTACTATATAGACAATCGTTTTTATCGCAAAAATTTTTATTCTATTTCTTTGCATTAGTCCGCAATTCCAATATCATAAGAATTCCCTTTCATTTTCTTTTCTCGACAATTTTATGCTCGAAAAATCCTCTTTACTGCAATCGCACAAGTTATGCTTTATGAAATGATAGAAAAAATTGTATAATCAAGTCCAATAGCTTTGTTTAAAATTTTTAATTGCTTGGAAGAAGCATTGAAAACTTTTGAATCGCTCTCAGCCTCATGTCTTTTTAAAGATCACCTTTTCGCGAACGTATATTTTTATTTGGAAATGCTTTGAAATGAACATATGTTCGTATGTTAGAAAAGCTAGATATCACATCGGCAGGCAAAACATTAAGTTACAACTTCCTAGCAGAGATGCGTTTTGCTTGAAATTTTGCAAGGAAAAATATTTGTGCCGGTAATCAATTTTTTCCCATGTAACCGAAAAAGTTCACAAAAAAAAAATAAAACATTTTTTCTTTTTCGGAAAAATTTATAGTGGTGCCACCACTTAGACATTATTTATTAAAAACACTATAGTGGGACACGGTCCACCATTGAGTACCCTCCGTCACTCTAAAGTTATGCATATCACGACTTTTTAAAACGGAGTGTTTTATGAACCTTCTTTAAAAAAGTGGTCCGAGTCGAAACATTTTCAATAGCTTTCGTCCTTTGCCCAAAATGCGCTGGTATACCAAATTTTATCAAAATATCTCAATAGTTGTGAATGTTGAACCGAGAAGGTCAGGCGGACCGACAATCTAAGAAAGCATGTGAAAGTGATTCTGACTTGATTAATATAATAAAACGTGAGTCTATTTCAAGTTCTTCTGGGTGTTGCATACATCCGCACACACTTAATATGTCCTTGTACCACAAGTGGTGTATGGTATAAAAAAACAGCCTATTTTTGGTCAACATTTAACTTTTTTATCCAAACACTTCTCTACTTGTGAAAATGCAGATTAACCGATTTTCTATTTATTTTTTTTTAGTTCAAATTTGAGTTACCCTACCTGCCATATAGGTTCTTAAATTTTAAGCTGTTACACTGGTCTTCTAGTGAGAAATAACGAAAAAAAAAGCAAAGTCCTACAAATTATGTTAAAATACCTTCCCATTAGCATTCCGAAATTAGTTCAAAATACCCTGCGAGAAAATCTTTTCTTTTTACGACCTCACAGTGGTTTCCCGATGAGAAACGGTGTGAAAAAGCAAAATCCGATTATTATTTCGAAATTAGGTCAAAAAACCCGCCGAAGTTTGCTAGATCGTCACATATATACAAGTATATGTAAATATATATACACAGCGAGAGTGTCCCAAAAATGTGTACACACACTTTAATACCTTATGCTCTCTTCTTTGAACTTGTTGTAGGAAAATGTCATGCCTAGTATTCGTGAGCACTTTCCGGATGAAAGGACTGTTATTTTCAGCAAGATGGAGCACTGCCCCTCCACGGTCGAAGTGAGAAAATCTCCGGAACAAATGGATTGGGCGAAGAGTTGCCATCGCATGGCCCCCGCGCTCTCGAGACTTCACGTCACTGAATTTTTCTTAAAGATCAAGTTTATCTAACAAAACTAACGACAGGCGATCACTTGAAGGTGGAAATTGATGGAGTATGTGAAAGTCCTCAAGAAATTATTAGGCACGTTTGCGAATTCATTGAAACGCGTCATCATTTGAGTATCGCCCTGATTAAACAAATTCTACATGTGTCTTCTTTGATTTGTACTCGTAATGCGTAATCTATCTAAATATATATATGCTTATATAATCACGCGATCTGTATATACATTTTTCGAGAACAACCTGTATACATAAATTATGTGGTAAATACTATTATAACATCGGCTAATGTGTATTAAGATATTAACATTCCGCAGTTGTACGAATAGTAAAACGATTTAGTGATG
The DNA here is from genome assembly GCA_000688715.1 of Glossina pallidipes. NCBI lineage: Eukaryota > Metazoa > Arthropoda > Insecta > Diptera > Glossinidae > Glossina > Glossina pallidipes. The sequence continues at coordinate 446,504 of KK499963.1, forward strand.
TTGTTTGCCCGTTTCTCTATTTACCCGTCAATAGTGTTTTTATGTAGACAAACACGTTTAACAATTGGCCAAACCGAATGTCGCATATAAATTTGATGGAGTATATGGAGTTTCTTTGTAGAAAATCAAATGGTAAAAGTATAATGTCAAGCATAGCTGATGTACGATACGATACGATACAAGGTTGATATGTCAAGTGAAATGGAGTGAATACATTCCGAAATCAAGTAACGGAAATAATTTAACTGTCTGGCTATTAAGAGATTTATTTGAAATCATATATGATTTCGTTCTTTCTTTCGTTATCCTATAATGCTTAATAAAAGAGAGACGCAAAGTTTTGGATAAAAGTTAACATTAAACATTGAAGAGATAGATATTTCTCGCAAAAGAGATAACCAGACAAAATCGATTATAAATTGTTTCCATTGGGTTTCTTCCACTCTCCCCTCTTCTTTAATGTTAAGTTCTCAGCAATTTAAAATATAAATATTCGTTTCATTGACCGAATTTATGGCCACTTATGCAATCATTGAGAAATAATTAGGCTCAATATTTTTTGGATAATTAAAATATTTACGCTTGAATTCAGGATTTTTGATGTGAAAGACCAAAAAACAAGGAATAAACAAAAAAAAAAAAAAAAACGAAAAAAAGGATAAAAACGCAAAAGATAAAAGATAAAAGAAGAATCCACAACTACTTCATTATAAAACACATTTCCTAGTATTTATACCATTGTGTGGAGTTTTTCTTTGGCCTGCTACGCTTTTTGAATTGCCACCTCCTTCACTAGCATTATCGCCAACACCTTCTGCGGCCACCCCAGCAGCTGCCAGTAATAATTGTTGTTTTTTCATTATTCTCTGATCAGGCACAAAACTGGGTGAGGATTTTTTAGCATTTTCTCTTGAAGGCTTGACAGCACTTCCTGTGCTTATTTCTGTTACAGTTTGTTTGTTTAATTTTTTATTGCTGTTGTTGGTTTGTTCGCCGCGCTCTTTGTTTCCTTGATAGGGCTGAAATTCTGGGAAAATGGATTGTATTTTTTCGTAGCGTTCAAATAATTTGGTTATACGTTGATTTGGTTGTAAGGCCACTGAACTAACAACACGTTCTTTTAAAGGCTGATAACTAGAGCTGCTTGATGATGATGATGATGATGATGATGATGATGATGATGATGTTATTGCATTAATGATGGCGGTAAATGTAGTACTGAAAGTTGGAGAGATAGTTGTGCTCGTCTCTTTAATTTGCTTTGGCGCCTTCACTGGCAATTTACTATAGCTGGATTTTGTAGATTTTCCAATGTTAACGCCGCTGCTGCCAGGTAAATCACCTATAACTTTGCGATTTAATTTATCCTCATAAGATTGTAATCTTTCAGCTGATTGTTGCAATTTCGACGATTTTTGATTTCCATTACTGCCATTCTGATGATTTTTTATCGAATATGTTTTGCTTTGTTGTTGTGATATGCGATAGAATTTATTTTTGCCACCACCACCACCCAATGTCGCCTGAGTGGATAACTCTTTTTGTTTAGAGGATTTGCCATTGCTGCCACCATTATTATTTTTATTGGATTTACCGCCACCACCGCCACCGCCACCGCCACCACCTACTCCTGAAATACCAATTCCACCGCCATTTTCTCCGGATTTCCCTTTATTATTTTTACTTCCCTTGTTATTATTACTGTTACCATTGTTGTTATTTTTATTATTATGTGTTCCTAAAATCACACCGTAGCTGGCGGAAATTTGTTGATACCCCTGTTGTTGCTGCTTAGTTTGGGCTTTTTTATTGCTATTACCATTAGAGGTCTGCATAATACTACCGTACAGAGGATAATTGGCTATGCCACCACCCATATTAGTTACATACACGGATTTATTCGGTGGCAGTTTTCCGTTCATCTTGCCAGACATACCCAAAAGGGACGAGCCGAAATTATTTGGTGATATACGTGGATATTGGGCCGAATAAACCTGATACAGGTTAGTTGTGCTGCTACTGGAGCTAGTGTTAGGGGTAGTAATGTCGGCAAGATTATTACGCGGTACCGATACCGGATCATTAGGATCAATAGGTTGGGCAGTGCCGTAGAAGATTAAAGACCATTCCCTTAATAAAGCATGACCTTCTCGTTGAGATTATTATTATGCGTTAGATTGTTATTTTTAGTTAAAATTTACGATTAGTTAGAGAAAGAAAACATTGAAAGCAGCGTGGAAGGAAAAGTTTAGAAAAATTTTAGTTTGTTTTTTTTTTTTTATTACTAAAACAGTTTCATTGAAAGTTTTTTCTTTTAATATTTAATAATTAATTTTAATATTTACCCATATAACGTCCTTCATTATGGATTTCTAGCTGCCAATTACCATGAGGTGATTCACCCCACGTATGGACGGACATAAAGGGCCATTGATTAAAACCAGACCTTGAAACATCATGCATTCTATAAAAAAATATTTTACAACAACAATTTAAATAATAAATAAATTTAAATGTTCGCACAATAATACAAAAAGTTACGGTCAACCATTGCCTTACCTAGGTGTTAATAAAGTAACTTTTGTACCAGCCGGTGATATTAAATTTAATTGAATATCACCGCGTCGTTGCGATGTTAGCGTAATTTTTGCTTGCACATGTTCCAGAAAGTTAATGGAACAATATTTCACAGTTTGTTGCAAAGTTATGTGACTTTTGGGCGGAATAACTCTGAAAGAAACAGGAAAAATTAAGAAAAGTGAGAATATGTATGGCAATCGATTGTGCCCGCCTTCATTTATAACGTGTCTAACCAAGCAAAATCAGGAAGCTTTTTAAAATATATTAGATGCGCGATTAATCGCCCGGTGATTTTTTAGCTTCATAGCAAAATATTGGGAGTTACTTTGTTCAATGTGTTATCAAACAATAGCCATTACTTCTCTCATCTTTAACGCAATATGAATTGGGTGAGAAAAAGGCAACTGTTGCGCGGAAGCCATCTACAAAAGAATCCGTAATTGGGAACCAAGTCATTTATTGAAATCTGTGTTAATTGGAATGAGTAATGGTTGCTGATAGAAGCGGCTAAGATGGGATATTCCCAGTTAAAACTGCAAACATTTCCGACCGAGCTTTGCTATGTGGGGACGTCATTCTTCATACTAAAAAATCACGATATCATGACTTTTGACATATTGCTAACCTTTTGATAAACTCAATGAGATCGCCATGTTTATACAGCTGCATTGTTGCTGTTACCATTTCATCTGCTCTGCATCTTGATTATTTGAGATTTGGACTTCGTAACGAATTCACTTTAGCAGCACTGTTCTATGAATTAAGCAGAAAAGGTAAAGTTTTCCCTAAGTGGCAATTTTTGTTTTTTTTTTTTTTTGGTACAGAACTAGATTTATTCAAAGCTGCAGGAGATTTACGCTTTAGTGTGGTCACTTATATATTTACAGTGGATTGCAAAAGGCAGATATAATTTCAAATTGTATTGAAATACCCATCCACCTAAATGATATAATGGGGATCTGAGAGGGGTAATAAGACGAATATAATATTCTTATTTGCTTGCCTCAAAAAATTAATTTAGAAAGTCATTTATGTGTATTATTAATATTGGAAAGGCTTCTTACGACCCTCCGTATAAAATATTAAAGTTTACGTCAGTCCTCTCCGTGGTTTTGTCGTAGTGTACAACTATTTAATATTTACGACTTACTTATCCACATGGGGAGCGTTGATTTCGCAGCGCTGTTGTTCAGGCACCGTTTTCCAAGAGCGTGCCACCTTAACCATGGCCGCTGCATCCATTAGGCCATAGCCAAAAGAATGGCTAACTCTGCGGCCTACTCCATTTTTCGACCATGCCGGATCTTTTAGATTGGCTGGCTTCGCTGTTCTTACGACTATGTGTTGTAGATCACGCCACGTTAAATTCTGATTGGATTCTAGAACTAAAGCAGCTATGCCGGCCGCCAAAGGTGCTGAGGCGGAAGTGCCGGTATGTGATACCGTGCAGGAATGATGCAGATCTGTCGTAACCACTTGTTTTTCAGCCTGCCCACCACTGCTATAAGTGGTGGCGAGCGTGGAACTACATTTCTCCGAATACCAGGGCACATGACCCTCTTCGGTGGCACTAGATATTGACAGTGTCCAAATGGAGTTTGTATAGCCATCACAATTGCAATTGTCCAGCTCTCGGCCTCCATTACCAGAGGCCCATATGAAAATGCTACCCTTGCCGGCACGTCCCTTTGTCACGCCTTCAATGAAGGCCCGTGAGGCTAACTCCCCGGGACCGTCGACCGTTTTGCCATCATCATCGGGCCCCCAAGAAGCACTATAGATATCAATGTGCTGGGGATTGAGTGAAAGGGAACGTGCCTCTACGGCATCGGTAACATCTCCGTCTAACATTCGGACACCGCCAACACTGGCACCAAATGCAATGCCCACCGCACATATCGAATTATTTGCGGTGGCCGCCACTTCTCCTGCACAACGTGTGCCATGGCGATTTGAATCCGTTAAATCGTAATGAGGCATAGGATCTTCATCATGACTGTTGACATCATACGAAGCTCTTGCATCCTATATATGTATATATATGTAGAACGATGTTCGCATAAGTAATTCATAATCTTATATCTTAGCATCTCTAACTTACATAGTTATTAATAATGTCTGGATGATCGGATTCCAGACCATCATCTAGTATAGTAACTACTATACCTTTACCGGTAATACCTTCTTTCCATGCGGGTATAACATTCATATCTAAACCACCGCCACGATTCTTCATTTTTAATTTCGAATACAGAAAAAAAAAATCACAACATTTAATTCGATACATACGTACAAATACACCGACTTTTTTATTGCTTACCAAATACCACATTTGCGACCACTTTGGGTCACTGAAAGGAACTGCATCTACCAATGATAAAGCTCTCGACGACGAGGTACGTGACGGTCGGATACGGATAAAGTCACGTTTTTGCCGTGATTTGGCTATTTGTTGTTGGGACCATTTTACGCGCTTATCCTTGGCGAGGCGGCTTTGATGCGGTAAAGCAGGTACCAGAGAACGCTTCGATACTTTGTGATGAGCGAAATGATAATGATCCCCAAAAATCTGAAATATGTCAAAAAAAAAAACGAAAATTCTGTCAATACAGGAAAATTTAAAAAAATCATTTCTTATTGGCTAAGTGAATGCCTTTTAAGAAGAAGAAAATTAAAAAAAATTATTTTTTAACGAAGAAAAAAACGTTTAAAGAAAATTCTCCGTAAACATGTCGAAGATTGTGAATAAGTTCAAGAATTGGTCGCGTATATTATTGAGTTCGCGTGGAGCTTTAAAGATTAAGGATTGGTCGAATTTACAAATAACAAAACAAATAAGGACCAGTCAAAAATGGGGTTTAGCTGCCAAAACAAAATTCTTCAAGTTAGCAATGAGCCTTTTATTTTCTAAGTATAGACGTAAGTTTTAAAAAGTTTCATGTGGAATCTATTTTACATTCTTAAGAGCACATATACCCTTAGAGCAAAAGCCGCATTGCGTTGAAGAAAAAAAGGAGGAAATCAAAGAGAATAAGCCAGAAAAACGCGCTTGGTATCCAGATCCCGAGTTTCTTAAACAATTTTCAGGTACAGTTATGTATCCGCAGGGTGACGAATGGAAGAAAAAGCCACTCTTCAAAGGACCCGCTACAAATTTTGTAGAGCCCAAAAATTTCTGTACGACATTTATCAACTTTGGCCCAGCGCATCCGGCCGCTCATGGTGTTTTGCGCATGATAATAGAATTAGATAATGAAACTGTCGTATCAGCTGATTCTCATATCGGTTTACTGCATCGCGGCACCGAAAAACTCATCGAGTATAAATCCTATTTACAGTCTTTACCCTATTTTGATCGTTTGGATTATGTATCATGCATGTCAAATGAACTATGCTATGCCATGGCTATTGAAAAATTGTTGGGCATAAAAGTGCCACGCCGAGCTCAATATATACGAACCATGTTTTCAGAAATAATGCGTTTAACGAATCATACTGTTGCCGTAACTACAGCGATTTTGGATTGTGGCGGCATGACGCCGTTGTTTTGGCAATTCGAAGAACGGGAAAAGCTGTATGAGTTTTGTGAACGAGCCTCGGGTGCTCGCATGCATACTGCTTATATAAGACCTGGTGGTGTCGCTTGGGACATACCTTTGGGATTTTGTGATGATTTGAATGATTTTTGTAGCAAATTCGTTGAGCGTATTGATGAACTTGAAGATTTGATTACGGAAAATCGCATATGGAAGATGCGTACAGTCGGTATAGGGTCTTTATCAGCTCATGATGCCATTAATTATGGTTGTTCGGGTGCTGTGTTAAGAGCTACTGGCGTTAAATGGGATCTACGTAAAACACAACCGTATGATGCATATCCCGAAGTTGATTTCGATGTGCCGATCGGCAAAAATGGCGACTGCTATGATCGGTACTTAGTGAGAGTACAAGAAATGCGTGAAGCCGTACGCATTATACAACAATGTCTGAATAAAATGCCTAGCGGAGAAGTTAAAATTGATGATCATAAAATTACGCCACCGAAGCGTTACGAGATGAAAAAAGGCATGGAAGATCTAATACATCATTTTAAATATTTCAGTCAAGGCATAATAGTACCACCTGGACAAACGTATACGGCAGTTGAGTCGCCTAAAGGCGAATTTGCCGTGTATCTGGTATCGGATGGAACTTCAAGGCCGTATCGTTGTAAAATTCGTGCTGCCAGTTACCCACATTTAGCATTAATGGATAAATTAACAAAACGTCATTTATTGGCCGACCTTGTAGCAATTATCGGCTCATTGGATATAGTATTTGGTGAAATAGATCGTTGAATGTAGTGGATGTTTTATTGGAACAAAAAAAAACTTGAAAAATGAAAATGTATTTTAACTAAAACAAAAAGAAAAGACACATGATTGTTGAAAGAAAATGGTGGGTAGATTTAAGGAGAAGGAAATAGAATATCTTTTTAATTTCTGAATGTCCCTGCAGTCTCTTTCGATGAAACATTTTGCAAACTCTACTCCTTAATAATTGGAATTTATTCGAACTTTTTCTGTTAATATTTCTAAAAAGGGGTAACTTTTTTTTGAGTGGCGATGCTAATTTATGGTCTTGATATAGCTGCTGAGCGAATTATATAAAATATAAAATTAAAAGATAAATCGTTGTTATTCTTAGTGTATTTCATGTAGTCTACATAGAAAAACAATCTAGGCGTAAGAGTAAGATGAGCATTTGTATGCACGGCAATTGGTCTAAAAGATTAAAGCTTATTTAAAATAACTTATGCAACAGGATCAGTCTAAACAATAGTTTAAGAGGCCGGAATATATGCGGATGTGCGTATATGTGAATATATGCATTGTTTAAATAATTATAACATATGGGTAAGACACTAACCCTTTTTATAACATGGACGACAAACACTACAACATACCTACGCAGGTGTCAGAAAAAGTCGAAAATTATATAGTATTCGAAGCTGTATTATTCATATACTATTTAATAAGCAAGAAAAAAGAGAATAAAAAGAGTGACGGAGTGACGGATACATAAATCTAAGTAATTTGAAAAGATTGTTACGATCGGATTTATAATCTATGCGTGAAGAAAGTACGGAGAGTTAGGCAGTTAGTCATGTGATATAACGTTTGTTAATCATAATGATTGACCGAACCAAGAAATCGAGTAAATGGTAACAATTTTTGAATGTTTTTTACATTAAGCAAAACGGATTGAATAAGTCCTACTTAGTTATAGTAGCATCAAAATAACAAAATGTACACCCAATCCTTTTTTTACACGGTAAATACATTCTTTAGGAATCCGTGCACAAAACAATCGAATAAAAAATACATGTGACACGTGGTAAATTTGGCGATATCTTCCATGTCTATAAAACATCGTGTAAAGTGAAAAAACTCTAAATGTTTTCCCAAAAAAATCGTGCAAAAAAGTAATCATGAAATCCATATTTTATACTTATAAAACAAGACCATTCAGCGAACAGTAGAGCAAGTCACTAACACATATGTGGGCATAATTCGACTAACTTTTGATCACAGTATTCATTCAACTGTGTTTTGTTGCTGCATACATATATAAGTTTCTGCGAAATTAATTCGAAATTTTTTTTTTTTTTTGGATTCGTGCTAAAACAAACTTAAAAAACGATATTTGCTCTCATTGGCGAATCGCGTTATTGTGAAGATCGCATAAGAAAAGACTGTGTGAAAAAATAGTTGGGTGTATATGATATTAATACCCATATGCTCTACGGAAGCGGGCGAATAAACTTCACACTTTATTAACGCAAATAAGAATGTTGCACACAACACATTTCATGTCTTTTTTTCTAGAGTAGGAGAGCCTACTATTACTCAATCTACATTCCATACGGTAGAAGAGGTAAGTAGAATCCCATCTTAAATCACATGGAAAGCGAATAATATGAAGTCGCATGGAACTCAAGACCCAACAAGATCATCAGAGGATTTATAAGCGGATGGTTACACAGCAGTAGGTCGAACTAAAGATGTATGCAACATAAGGGTCATTGAATTCTTTAGATTACCTCTTCCTAAACACAGAAAGAGGTCCAGCTTTATTAAATAAATGGTAAATATGGATATTAAAGCTGAGTTTTGGGAGTCGAAAGCGACATTCAAATCTTTATAATTCGAGCCATTTTCCAGGATGTGATTATCAGCTCCGCGATGACAGGGCAGCATACTATTACACGAAAGTAATAACTTCTTACATTTTTTTTTTCAATGACGTGCCATCCAGCTTAACAAGGCCGCTTTAAAGAAGTTTAAGAAGTGTGTCAAAGGAGAGGAAGTCTAGCGTCATTAATGCACGCGTATATGGAATGCAGTTGAGAAAAATCATTTCCATAAATAAAATAAATAAACTTCATAAAGATCCCAAGCAAATGAGGCCATGAACGCAAGCAATCAGAAATGAAGAATTTTTTGCGCGAATTTATCGATTAACCCCTTGCTCTGGCAGTAAAACCAAACCTGGTATCTAGGCAAACGACAAACAATCAGAAAAATAATCGAATTAATGAAAACGTAGTTCGGTGATTTGTGCTCTGAATGCAAGATTCTGCATAAATGTAATTACTTTGACAAGTTTGCTTGCTTACGTCTCCCCGGCGAAAAGCTTTACTTTCAAAGCCAAACCATTCTTTCGGGAATTAAGTGCGAAAAAAGTGTTTTAAATTTTCTATTGTAAGCTGAAATATCGAGTGCTTGCGTAAATTTAGATATGTTGCAAAATATGAACTTTCTTTTTTTACACACTGCGTTAGTTTTTTTTTTTTTTTTGTTGATGAGGCGAGGGAGATAACGTATATGTGTAAGAAACTTTTCCTTCTCAAAATACTTTCAAAGACGTATATAGTGGAGTTCAGAGGTTTTATTCAAGAAACTAATGAAACGTTGTTGTTTTAAACACATACACTTATCTACACATTTACACTTATGCATATACTGTTCTTTAGATAAAAATCTTAATTAAAGAACTTTAGTTCTTTATTTAACGCCCTACAGAAACTTTCAACTCTACCTGGAGTTGATTAAGTAAAGTAAAAAAGGAAAAAAAAGTAAAATTGTTTGTTAATTTTAATTATGTAAAGAAATCTTTTGAAAAGTTTAATTTCATAGAATTAGAGTGAAAATTTTTCGCAAATGCTTTCAGTTAATTAATATTTTAAACGAAATAAGGAAGTAAAAGACAAAATTTTTACAAAATTCACGATAGTTTACAGATCATGGAAATTTGACAAGATTTATAAAAAATTTATTTTCCGATCCTAATCCGCGTAAATATGAATGGAAATTTGACGAGATTTATAACAAATTTATTATCCGATCCTAATCCGCGTAAATATGAATGGAAATTTGACAAGATTTATAACAAATTTATTATCCGATCCTAATTCGCGTAAATATGAATGGAAATTTGACAAGATTTATAACAAATTTATTATCCGATCCTTATCCGCGTAAATATGAATGGAAATTTGACAAGATTTATAACAAATTTATTATCCGATCCTAATCCGCGTAATTATGGGTATATCAATTAATAATGAATATGGAAATTTCTTTACATTGCGGTCAGTTTATGAGTAGCGCTGGTATTTCTTCTATTTTGAGTTAAATAATTCGGAGATACAATTTTTGCTTGTGACATCACTTTGAAAACCAAAAAGATATACCTAAAGGTGAATTGTGAGAAGCTCCTCTTCCTACTAGATGCTTTCTAAAGTAAGCAGGGCTTTTTCAATCTAGTACGTTTTAGCGATACCTGTTTGACGGTTACTTTAGTTGGGAAGTTACATCGTTGATCAACGTTGGAAGTCGAGTTACAGTGTGGTAAGTTACTGCGTCTTGAACAAAAGTTCAACTTCGTAGCACTAGAGCCATTAACATTTTGCATATATCTATTCCTGGTAAAAGGAATCATTTCTATCTCCTTCTTTGTGAAATTGCTTCAGTGGCAAAAATGTTCACTATGCTTATCGCATTCTACTCCTCAAGTGTTTGATGTTGTTGTAAGAAATAAGCATAAAACCTCACAAAAGAGAAAAAATAAAATTTAATCATTTGTAATTTTGTGTGGGCATGGCTGATTATTTCCATTTTTGCACGTGAAGAGTACAGTGCTTCCCAAAGTGAATGTGGAAAATTTCCGCCTAACGAGCAAAACCCCACAAATTTTGGATAAGAAAAACGGAGTTTCGTTCAATTTACGCTCCACTTCGGTCTTCTGCTCTGACCAATTTGGCCTATTGTCAATACCGCAATCGTGCAAGAACGCCTAATGTTTCTGCCAAACTTACAGTCGATAGTTTAATTTTTGCGGCCAGGAGGGTGCCAATAACCAGCAACACACAGACACACAGACGGATAGACATGACTGAATCAATTCAGAATTTCACGCTGATCAAGAGTATATATACTTTGCAGGGTTTCTGAAGCTTCCTTTTCGATGTTACATACATTATCAAAGAAAAATACAAAATGAGTATATCGCCATCTTACAGTGGTGGATATAAAAAGTGAATGCGATCCACCTTTGATTTTAGGTTTATAAGTAAAATAAACATCGTATTGTTAATTGTAGAAGTATCAGTTATCCGATCGGAATAATGTGGGGGTAGTAGTTTTTCAGAAATATTTTCACGGGATCGAACGTTATAGGAGAAAACATGAGAAATATTGCTTCATTTTCTTCTCTGGTGTGGACGTATATTTTAGCAAAGCGAGCGTTTAGCTTTGGCTTCTAAATCGATTAAGGAAGGTTCGTGATCGAAAATTGAAAAGGATCAAAATGATGGATTGGGTAGTTCAAGGTAGTTCAAATGTCGTAAATTGATGAGACAACTTTATGGTGGCGAGCGATTATCTCGCGTACATGCTTTAAAAACGGCTGGAAAGCCACAAACGTTGACCATTATATTGGATAATAGTTATTTGTGGCAACTGAAGATGGCAACAATACTACGCATGAGTTTCTCGTACATTAGTCCAAAATTTTCAATAAAATTACTGAAAATAAAATTAACGCGTCTTGATCTTACATTTGACCATGCGAAACGTGTTTCCATGCTTTGCTGCTTGCGAAGAAAATCATCATGCATTTGTCGTTCTTGCCTGATTTGCCATTGACGAATTGCTGCTTATTTAATAAAAAAAAAAAAAAGAATGCGTACGCAGATGAAAGGAAGCAACAAGCTACTATTCTGCTACTTGTAGCAGAATAGTCCGACGTGTCAGCCTTTGATTGCCATGCATAGCTAAGATAGCTAAGAACAGGTGCCGCTATTAGAAGGTATTAGCCGATGGTTTTTTGTATAGTAACTTGATTACGGACGTCTTAACGTATCGAAGCTCATATTTCATAGCTCGATTTATTCACTCGCCTTTAATACGCGGCATAAACTAATACAAACCGCATGTCGGAGTTGTGGATAAAATTAAAAACAAATGAAAACACTATAGTGGAACACGCCTCATCGTTAAATACCCCACACCACTCTACAGTTATCCATATACCTACTTTCCAAAATAAAGCGTTATGTGGAATGCAATCTAAAAAACGGTCCGATTCGAACCAATAGCGTGCGTCCTTGAGCCAAACGAGGCCTTGAGCGTACGAAATTTAATCAAAATATCCCAGGAATTACTGGCACAAGAGTTGAGCATAAGAAAATAAAAGAGGCAGACGGCTAGACCGATAGAAAAGCTTACAATAATTTCCTGGATCTATCGGTTTATTAAAAGATGAATCTCTCTCAAGCTTTTTGGATGTTGCGTACAACCGTGCTAACTTAATATATCCTTGCGTCATAAGCGACGTAGGTTATAAGTAGAAGAAAGGAAATACAAACACAACCAATTCTGTCCGTAGATATTTAAATGCTTCAATGATGAGTTTAAATGCAATGGCTGTGAAAATTCCAAGCATTTGGCAATAGTTTGCCGAGTGGTATTCTTTATTTGGAATCATTTTGTAAGCATTTTCTGCAAGAAAATATTTCTAATAGTTGAAGCAGTTTCTAGAAATCATTTATGACATTTTTTATCAAAAATTTTCGCCTGTGATGCTTTCAACATTACTTTTGTCTAACGCGAACATTTGCTAATTAATTTTTAAAGATTGTGTTATTAAGCAAAAATTTGGAAAATTCGGAAATTTCACCATTTAGGGCATTAAATTTATATCTGAGGGTACCGTAAAAGGGCAAACGATAACATCTAGACTTGTGTTGGAGTGCCTCCAAACTTTGAATGAGGACGCCAAGCACCATGACGTGCACCTAAGGTGAGAGCCTGGCAATTCGGGTATTGAGAGCAACCAACGGGCAACAGAGGGACTTCAGGCAACCATGATACGTCCAGAACCTTTCTGCGGTGTAATAGGAAGCTATATTAATTAGCTGGTATGGCAATAGGCACAGAAAAAATTGGATTGCTTTTGAAAGTAATACGGAGGACAACGGCAAGCGAAAAGATTCGTAAAATTTTCCGGCATAGTACATACGCTACTGCGACTAAGAAAGAGCAACCTACACTTGGTTACTGGCTTCTGCATAAGTCTTAGTTCGCTCAAGAACCGCCTGAAAAACATTTCATACCGATTCCTGCAGGATCTGACAAAGGAGGAGTGTCATCACATTGAATGTGAGGCCATGTGCAGAACCAGATACCAAGTGTTTGACAAGTACCTTATAATGTCCGACAGGGAATGGCGCTCCAACCCATAGAAGATGGCGGGATTCATAAGAATCTAAAAATGCATGGCTAGGGGCGAGTAAAATCTTTCAGGTTGCGGTATGGGTTGCTCATCTCAAAGTAATTATGGAATGCAGACGCCTCGTAGCACTTGCAAGGAACATCTAGGCTAATTTCTTCGGAAGGGATTATGCCTCCTAGCTTTCTATCTTAACAAACACGCTTACATTAGCTAGAAAAAACCTACCGTTCAACGTATGATAAACATCCCCGTCATTGCGAACTAACTTCCGCTTCAAGAAGTTAAGCAATTATTTCATATATCAATTCTCTGGTTATTTTTATCTTTCAGGTGATAAAGACTAGGAAAAGTAGTTAAATCCGCTAAAACTCTAGGGATTTCTAATTCGGCTAATAATGTGTGTACATCGCACGTGGGAAATCTTTGCTTACTCAAATTTGTTCAAGCAGAGAAAGCGCTTATCTCAAAGGATTCAAATCATTTATTTAGTGAACGAATTAGAAACTAAGCTAATAACGATTCTTAATAAGAAATAAAAGTAACAAAGAAAAGCAATAAACTCATTGAGAGATTGCTTTTCCTGTCATTCAAACTTAACTGAAATGAATGATAACACGAAAATTTTATGAAAGCAAATGTTCTCGGAGTTTATATTATGACTGACAAGAGTAACATTACATTTTCAAATGTATATATATGATTGCATATAACCCAAATAGTAATAAAAATAGAAAAAAGAAACAAGTAACAAAAACTAAAACATACATCAATTTTACATTATGTGTTGAAAGAGAAGAAAAGCGAAATTGTTTTGACAAGTAAGTAACATGTAAATACACTCTTCGTTGCGCACACTCAGAAAAACTAATAAAGTTTGCACAACACAATTTAAGCATTGCGGTAAAAAGTATATAGTTTTTCCGAGCGCACTGCATCAACTGTCGCTTGCCAAGAAGCTACATGAGTTCACCTACTGACTTCTTATCGTTTATCTGAGTAATCGTCGCCGTTAATTGTCCCAAGACCATGCAGCTGATCCTGTAGATCCTGCAGATTGGAGCTCTTGCCTGAATTATTAGTAGTAGAGATAAAAAGACGTAAGTGCGTCCGGCGACTAACTCATTTTCTTTGGTGTCATTTTTCATTTTCCTAACTGTTTGCGTTTTACGTTTTCAAATGATCAAAAGGATTTTCGGAATGTACAGTAAGAACTGAATTTCAAAAGCGGTAGGTTTTTCCTGAAGGAGAAAATTTGCAGGCCGTTCATTACCGCAATTGCTTTTCAATAACCCGTTTGCTCGCCGGTTGTGCGATTTATGCTTCCCTGCCCGAAATCAATTTGCCTAACTACTTCAGTTCCGAGCGCCAAGAAATTTAGCCAATACTGTTAATACAGAAATTTGGATTTATTGAAAAAAAATTTCAAAATCCTGCTGAAGCACACTTTTCCGCAATTCAGTCTATATCTTTTGATTTGGTAAAATCTCTTGAATCTTCGATCTACTGTGGCGGTTATGGAAGTTCATTAAAAATTTTAAAATAAATATTTATAGTTTGCGACTATTTGTCTTTAGTTAAAGGACGAGAAACAAAGTGACCTTTTGTTTGTGTTGCCTTTTTTTTTCATAAATAGTTTCGCAAATTAGCCAAATGTTAATTAACTGCTTTGATTGTTTTAATTAATAAAGTGCTTAGGCGAGTGTTTATTTTTTAAACTTGACAATATCAAGTGTGCTAATAGTTATGCATAATCTTACAAACATATTATCCATAATCAAATATTAGATCATTTAAATACGTATTGCGTCGTTTACAGTGACTTGAAAATTGTGTCCCAACAGAAAAACGGAATAAATTCGTGAAGATTGGGTTGTCAAGTTAAAATTTCATCGATCAACTTATTTCCACTTTTAGCGAATAACCTTGTCTAACGTTCGTAATTGTGGCCGCTGTTCGCTCGCCGACGAAATTCGTAAATGTTGTCTGCAATCAGTCTGCAATCATCATCAAAACATTGATGATATGCAATAACTGATAATGCAATGTGTGCAACATGTGAAACGCAGCCAGATTAGTTTAACCTTAAGTATAATTTCCATCAGCAGTATTGCAGAATCAATTCGCCTTAAGAAAGTTTCTTTTTTGTCGTTGGATCCTACATAATTTGGATGCAACAATATCTCTGGAACCGGTTGGTGTAAACAAATGCTTACAAAGGCGGTGCGTCAAAGAACGTACATAACAAGTAACGAGTCATATGGATATGAGCCGGAAAGTAAGCAATGGTCTACGGTCTAGGTGTTTCAATATGAATCAAATCTAATAGTATATCACACTTGAAGCACTTCGAAGGAAATGCTCGTGTGTTTTTTTCGAACCAAGTGGGCAAAAGGCGAAAGTTCGTTTAGAGGAACGTAATTAAGTCAATCCTGAATGATATACAAGCATGTGTTTGACGAAAGTCTTGGCTGAAATAAGAAGGAAAATAAACAAAGGTCGTCGGATCCCATTCTTCGCCATAGTAATGCGAGCTATTAAACATCTCTTCTAACAAGCGGCTATTTAAACACTCAAGAAATCGAATTAATCGTACAGATCCAGACGCTTTTTATAATCGAACGCCCACAATAAATTGCGTCGACAGCGTTGTTTCATTGTCAAAAGAAGCGGACGATGCGTTTAAATAGAAAATTTCTATAGAAAATGGTTTGAATGTAAGGAAAACTTTATAAATTGTAACAGAGAACATATTGAAAAGTGATAAAGTTATTTTCAAGGACAAGTTAAAATTTTTCATTATTAATTTACCATCCTTTGGTAAGATTCTAAATTAAAATAAACAACAAAACATTTTAATTTTGATACATTTCTTAGTAAAATCGTTTATCGTTCGCCATTGAACTTCTCATATTTCTACCAACAGAAAAATTGGAGCAAGCCATTAAACTTCTCATATTTCTACTAACACATTACTATTGGAGAGTTGCTCAAGCAAACCGCTAAACATCGATTGAAAAATCGGCGGGGATCGGAAAAGTTAAGTTTTGGTGAAGCAACTTCCTTTTCGGTTCTGCTAATTTTGCTCGATGGGTTTTGTAATACAGCACTAAACGTGATCGTGTTCGAAAACAATTCCATCATTCGTTTCTGGATTAATTAGCAGCTCATAATTAGGTGCACGCAAGGTATGCATAAGCATGTATTGGCAGCCCTACTTAGCATTTGAAAGCTGGCAACACTGTTTCCTTGTTATGCTTGCTTAATCGTTTTTATTATTCTTAAGGAGTATATATACGTGAGGTTAAAGTTACGTGATGGCCAGACGCCAGTGCGGAAAGAGAAAGACAAAGAAATAGGAAGTCGGCGTGAGTCTAAAGGACAAGTGTTATGTGTTTACTAACTCAACTTTCCTTGTAGACTATCACTAAAGTAAACTCTACCGCATTGAGATTTGAACCCACGAACACTGGAGTTGGAAGTCGCGCTTCTTACGTACAGGACTACTCATACGCATAAGTATTTGGTAAATGAAACAATTTTTTTATGAATTCAACTGTTGGCGGATAAATTGACGGAGTGTTTTCGTACATTACATATTGTTACGAAATCCCAAATCCAGTTAATGCTAATTAATTGATTCTTCCCAAGTAACAAATTCCCTAGCGCGTATTCGCGGCGTGTCATGCTGACGATAAAGATTAGCAGAAAAACAGATAGGGAAAACCCAGGTGCACATGCGCGGCGCATCATACAGCTGCCGGCCAAGGAAAACGATTGGCCGAAAAGCAGATTAACTGATTAAAAATGAAGCCATGAAGTTAGATGATTGTGACATGCTTGTAAAAATGTATATAAGTAGACTATTTGCGGAAGGCAGTTTAGTCATACGAGAACATTTGAGTCGAAACAGAATACTAAAGTTGAGAAGTCAAGAGTATTGCCAAAGTAAAATGTAAATAATCCTAACCTTAAAGAATAGATTGTAAATAAAGAAACTTGGAGTTAAAAGAAGTCTGAAGTGCATTTCTCTTGAAAATAATATCCACGATCTAGTGATACGGATCGTATCGAGATTAGCGGAAATTTGTAACAATATATAGCCTTTTCGCCGCCCATCAAAATTCAAGACAACTTTTGTCCAGAATTTACAATTTGAAGGTGAAGTAGCACTTCGAGCCTTCATTGGAAAATAATTCTGCCTATTGCAAGCTCAATAAAATTAAGTTATCCTTTTATTCATATTAAGGCGTAGGTCTTTCAAATGAAATATTAATTTTTATATCGACTGCTTTGTTGAGCTTTATTTTCCAACAATTTTATATAAATATGCAAACTATTTGCCCCAGTGTATATTTCGCATATACATGTAAACAACTGATGCGAAAGATATATCGAAATTTTATTTTTATTGACAGTTAAACAAACTTTTTATTTATGCATGTTTTACTTTTCTTTCATAAATTTTTCAAGTCTTTCTTTTTAGAGATATTGAAAAAAAATGTTGTGAGGAAGTAAAATATGAAATAGGAAATTGCCCTCTATATCGTCGAAATTAAATGTTTACAAGCAACAACAATTTGTTTCAAAAAAGGATTAATGTCGCTGAACTAACATACAATAAAAGAAATATAAATAAAAAAAAGCAAAATTTACCGAAGATATTTAAAGAGTACACATACACACATTGAGTTTAGTTAACAGGCTACATAACATATGAAATATAATGAAGCCGAAAAGTATGCCATACTCTCCGTCTCTGCGTAGTTTTATAAAGTTTGTAATACTAACTGAAAGATGCATATGTTGCATCATTTTGATTGATATTCGATATCTTGGGTCTTCAATACCTCCGGGTAATACATCAAAACCCAATATCAGACATTTCACACTTTTCCATGAACATATGTGAAATTTTCATTACATTTCACCACTATTTTCATCACTTATGCTTTTTCATAAAGAAAAAGCACTTAAAGCGAGTGCTTTCTTTTACTTCACATAAAGCGTTTGCGTAAAGATAATATTTTTAGTTATTTTTTTTTCCTTTTTTCATTTCATCAATAGGATAAAAACAATCAGTCAGTCACAGATATGTAGTAATCTTTCGCATGACATCTTTTGGAAATATGAGTTCAACGCAAAGGAAAAAACGTAACATAATAATATTATTGCATGATTTGAAGCATGTTACATATATATCCTGCTTTATTTAGTGGTTTGTAACATCTAATGGCAGTATTGGTAATGGAATTGTTCCAAGCACACATAAGTTTCTTAGGGTGATTCTTACTTGCATGCATCGAGAGTTGAAGATATAGTGATTTAATCATTGTTTTGGTAACACAAAGCATTATCATACCCCCGTAGATTTCGTTTCAAGCGCTTACATATCTGTTCAGCCAGAAATGCTAAATAAGCTTAGTGCCATTTATCCCTTTCTTCAAATTTGACATTTTCTTTGCAACTCCTGGATGTAGTTTAGTTAAGTTTTTATTTCGCGTATTTCAGAATTCTAAAAGTTCGATATTAAATGACAGGTAACGGGATCCTATTTGTGTTTTTTCATCCCAAAATATATATTTTCTTTTGAGATTTTCTTGAAGCTGTGTGGTTTCTAGACCTCGAAATTCCTGCTGACACTTTTGTTGTTCAAAGGAGAATTTTTAAGAGATGTGTGGTGATTACAGTCTTTCGTTCGTTATTGTTCTACACTTAGGTTAAATTATTCTTTTGTATCCGATTTTTTTAACTTTTCTTGACATAAAATTAGCTAAACCTCGTAGGTCAAGGGTTGCGTTTTTTATGTTTACTTAATCCCAAGTGACTTCGAAGGAAGCTTTAACCCGGTTGGTAATGCCAAAGCAGTTTGTAGAAAAGTGTGGAAGAAAAGAAAATGGCAGGTCCAATTTCTTCTGGCCGTATGAGTAACATTGTGCATTAGCAAAACTAGAACCGTTGCGCACAGAAATGCGCTTAAAGGTATCCCGTCAGGTACTAGTTTGATTGAAAAGCGTTATTTTAGGATAATTGAACGAAGCATTTGATTGCTTGATCGTGATATTTATGAAAGAGAAAACTATGCGTAGCTTACAAATGAAAAAACGCTCTATTTTCTTTGCTCAAGTTTGCTTCAAGCTTACAGTATGGCCTTCGATAGATTTGTAACTTAGATAACTAAGGTACACATGGAACAGATAAATTCCTAATAAAACAAGCGGAGTTTATTGTAATGATGTTGGGAAAGATCAGTGTACGACATTTTGCAGGTTATGATAGCAGCATCAAAGGTGATGTTATAACAACATTTTGACGTAGGACCACGACACCTAAAACAGTCCGCTTAGTTATATCCAGGCCTCCGTGTAAGATACAACTCTTTTCCTTAAGAAATCCTAATTGCCCCGTTCGCAGAAAATGGGTTACGTCGTTCGGGGCATGTATTACCATTTCATTAAAAGAAACACGTTAACAGGAAATGCGTTATATTTAATCCTAGACGGACGAAATAATAAATACAACAAGTATCGAATGTAAACGGAACAATTGAAAACGAACAAGTTGAAGCAATACTGCATATGGATCCAGGTAAAGGCAATAGGATGAAAATTCATCATTGTGCTGAACGCAATGATGAGTGCGGCGCAAAGGGCGAATGCGAATTGTTGTCCTGACGAATGTCTTGTGGCTCGGTCTCTGTGTACGAACTGCTATCTTCCAAACTTCAAAGAAAGTTGTTGAAGGACAATATCCTGTCGGTAATCTTCGGTAACGCAAAAATATTTCATTCGCCCAAATCCATCCGGAACAATCCACAATAACACTAATGTATTCAATGGCTAGTTTTATATTTGAGAATAATTGCTTGACGCATTATAGCTTCTGGAGTATGTTGAATTATTGGCGAGCTGTTATACGCGTGTTATTATAACTTGGAAGGAAGTTGAAAACGAAATGTTCGATTTTTAAATTCGATCATACATTGTTCAGCCCATCAAATAAACTTCTCAATTGCTTGGATAGTAGATTCTATTATCTGCGCTGTGCTGCTATGTTGTGATCGATGTGAAGCAACCGAATCGATCAGAGTTTTAGTTCCTTCGTACAGATTAGGAGGAACTGGCGCGACTCTGATTTACTTTCAAAAGTGAATTGGTTTCCACCGAGTAGTCTATCTATTGCCAAAAAAGAAACTCGCCGTCAAGACGTGGCTAGTAATGAATGATTTTTAAGATAACATATACCTTCGTATTGTTTTAACTTAAGTAAGCGGTTTATTTGTATTAGAAAGAAAGCGTTGGAATTATATAGTCAAATATCGAGTATATTTTTAATTGGCGTGAGATATGAATCAGTTTAGTTATATCGGACAAATAGAGAGTTCGTCTACTTAGAAAGCTTTCTAGAAACCTGTAGATTATTGATGACAAAAAAATGAAGTAATTTAAAGAAAATGCATTTACTCCCCCCAGATAAGGAATTTTGATCTGAATGGTTTCTGATTAAACTTAATGGAGAATTTTCAAATTTTTTTAACGTTACGGGGGTCTAAAATTCGACTTAGGGCAAATATAGTTTTCATGCTTGTTTTTATATTGAACATTTTCATTTATCGTAAGTATGTGTAAGTGCGCTTTACTTTTCGAATTTCCTAAAGCATTTATATCCTTACGTTATTTTGTATGAAAAAGTCACGTTTCCTTTAATGTCTCTGACCAGTTGCTCTTGCTTGTATTTTATTAATCCTATGAGACTCACAATTATTATTATTACCAAACTTTATTCTACACGGAGATACACAATCTTACATCTGTGTCATTTCATATATAGATTGAAGGGATGTTCTTGTTGTTGTGGTGCTCTTGTAATTTGAAAAGTTGATTACCAAGCTTGATTGTGATCTTGCTCAAGGTACGCATCGTCTTGCTGATGCGGTGAAGTAGTTAATGTACTTATGACTTGTACTTGTATATGTGGTATCGTTTATGGAATTTTTGATAAGCTTTTGTTAATAAAGTATTGAAACTTTCACTCCAGTTGGGTTATGAAGTAATTTTGTTTTTTTTTTTTTTTTGCGACTTGAATTTAAGCATTTTGCAAACACGTAAGAGACAAAAATATTTACCTCTTGAATGGTAAATAAAAACCTATAAAAACCATCTGGCTTGTGTCACAGTTTTAATGTTATTTGTTCGAATTGTGCTATATTAAGCTGTGGACTAGAGCTGGACCCACCTTTTATTGTATCGATCGATTCGGGATCACTTTCTGAATTGATGTAAGCCTGTCTGTCCCTCTGCCGCTCTGTCTATTGTTTTGTGTTCAACCTCAACGTCGCAATTTTTAAGATAATTCGATGAAGAACATGGCACACTGACGCGTTCTGATCCAAGGACGTATGCTATTAAAAGCGGACTAATTGTACAATCACTTTCCTTACACAGCTTTGTTTTGAAAAGTCATTATATGAATAGTCGTAGGACTATGTAGGTAACTTAGTGGGTGGACTGTGGCCCACTATAGACTTTTTGCGTGCTTCTAATACAAAAGCTAATAATAGCTTCTCCTAATGAAGGTAACATAGTTTCTATTGCATTCCTTTCAACATGTCATTGCCCCTAAAGGATAAGGGATTTAAAAGAATCAGGGTTTTAAGCAAAGTACGCGCTGATTTGCTGAATGGGATGACTAGGGTAAGTGTTTAAGAGGGGTCCGAGCCTTGCGATATTTTCGAGCGAAGCATTTTCTTTGCAAGCTAAGCAGTTATTTTTTAGGCATTTGATCTTTGCGGCACTTCTATGAATCGTATGAAAAAAGGTTCGCAAAGGATTCTTTATTGATCGATTTATCCCATTTGTGATAGTCAAACCTTAGGATGTTATTTCTATTCCAAAACATAGGCTTCCGGCAGGTCCCGACTAGTGATTCTACCAATCGGAAACTGAATTTCGAAGTTAATAGACCCAAGTATCGTTAACAATTAGCAGATTGTTAAATAACACTATCATCGAAAAATATGGCGAAATTATAGTATAAAAAGAGTATCTTTATTCATTCCTCCAAATTAATTTCATTGCTCTTATTGCCTTCACAACATTCAAATAATATGTGTTATTAGCAGGTTGGCCTCGTAGAAGGAGTTCACAATGCACAGCAAATCGATACAAAACTTGATTTTTGATTTTGGCTCGGTTTTCTTGGTCTTGTTTCACTTTTTGCATGATATTCGTTTGATCCGTAGGTTGCTTGCGGGTCGTATGTGCAAATTCAAGTCTTATATCCCGTAATGATGCGTTTCATTAGGTCGTAGGAGTGGGTAGAAATCATTGTTCCACAGACAAAGTAAAACTCGAAAAACTCACTTTTGTATGTGTGCTCGTTAGCTATTAAATGTATTGATATGAAACTTTACATAGATATCAAAGACAATGTTTCCAATCCAGATAAAAAAAAAAAATTATTTCTTAGGACCCGCGAAGTTTAAATGAAAAATTCACTTTATCTTTGATCAAAGCCATAAATCATCCCACTCGGCCTATCACCTCATTTTGCTGCTTCTTCGGTGTACTTGCAGCTTCTTGTACAAAAACACAAATAACTTACACGCAGATGTCGAGAAAAACTTTTTTTCGTGTCCTGTTTGTCACTAGGAGGTCTGTATGCATTTTTGTCATTCTGCATAAAATAGATTCATTTTTTTTAAGGACCAAATTCAGCTTTAAAACAAAACCAAAAAAAAATTAAAACCATGCCTTTCAAAATTTTACATTATTTCAGTCGCTTGTTTATATTATAAGCTGAAGTGGTTTTTGTGACGATGCCTTTATTATGTTCAAAACAATGGAAAAATCCGAATTTCCGAAAAATAATTTTTTTCTTTAGGAAAAAAATACCAAACGCAGGACTAGCTTCAAAGGTGTTATAACAACGGTTGAAAAAAATAATATGACGTTGGTATTAGGGTTGTAAACCTGGTTCAATGGGCAACTACGACGCCGAACTCTGCGAAATCCCCAATAGTGGTGGTTGCACTACAAAACATCAAAAATCCTGAAAAATGCTCTTGATAATCGAAAACTGAAGCTTCAAGGAATAGCTGATAGCCAGAGGACAGAGAGACAGAGGACATGGGCACGCATAAAGAAACCATTGTTAAGTGTTTGTCACGTTTAGTCACAATGGAACAAGCCCGCCATGCAACAAATCGATGACTACAGTGGTAACATTGCATAAACTGAAAGCCGAACTACTACCTTCAAATCTGGTATCCAGAAACTATTATTATTTGCAAATCCCGAGAGGATGGTCCACGGAGAAAATGGGGATGGAATGATGAGTTCATTGCATTAAGCGTATTTTGAGTACTTTGAGATAAGGCATCGAAGTATTAAAGGAATGTTGAGCCGGTTGTATTACTCTAGGAGGAAACGATGTTGATGAATAAAAACGAAATTTGGCGGAAGGCCCGGAAATTAATAGCCGATTTATATTATGACCTCTTAATTTATAATCTGTACGAGTCCAGTTCTTTCGCTTGCGTTCATTTACTTATGTATCTGATTGAGTTGTCCTACGATCCCCTTACCGTTCTTCTAATCCAATAGCTTTTCATAAACACAGCTCATAAATACTTAGATGTTTAGTACGATCAAATTGTTCTTCCAAAACATAAGAACCAGATTTGAAATTAAATCCAGTGGAGCATAAGAGATGCCAAACGTAAACATCTTGTGAAGTCGACTATGTTACGGCCCAGAAAAAGATTAGGAGTACAGGAAATGCATCTAGAAAATTGGGGGTGCGCGTAATGTCTGAATGCCCCAGCATGTGTATCACTAATGAAAGTATGAAAAGAATTTAAAAATTTGCCCCTCACAGAGAGAAATGTCATACTGACCGTCTGAAGAGATTTTTATTAATGTTTTCCATGAATAGTGAGAGATACACAAATTCAACAGGGAAACTGTGGAATACTCCAATAGTTGTCTCAATATAAGAACAATAGCAATGCGGCAACCATCTCTCTTTCCAGACACATTTTGCCAATAACATCTTTCCTTTCCTTCAATGCACTTTCTTTCAAACTCGTTACGCCAGTCAAAGGAAGACATTTTTCAAATCGAAAATTTTTATTGCTTTGAAGTTAAGTCACTGGTTTATTATTTATGATGAGTTTAATTTAAATAAACTTTTGTTTCTTTGTTAAACCTTTCAAAAATTTATAACAGATTTATGAGAGATTTTTCCTAGCTGTCAAATAGCTTGGAAGACTGGTAACTGGTTACATTTAATATGCTCTCTGAAGCGATATTTACAAATAGAGAAATATTTTTATTTTTTCAAAATATATTTGATTTTAATAAAATAGAAAAATGGAATAAAAATAAAAAATTACGAGAATAATGCATTGCTTTAGGTCGTAGTAGGTGAGATATTTCAATGACATACAGTCATATATCATGTTTGGGTTTTTTATTTTAATCTTTCTTTTTATTGTTTTTTTTGTTTTTTTTTTTCTATCAAAAAGTTCATTGTGAGAAATGCCTTTGAACTTAAGCTGTAAAACCAGTAAAAATAATCATTATATATATAATGCATATATATATAGATATATATATATATATATATACATAAAACTATTGTACTTAACTGTGACATTGCTGTTAGTTTTTAAAGCTTACGAATATGTTAAGAAGAAGCAAAAAATGTACTTTTTTCTTTCATGTTTTCCTTTTTTTCTTTTTTTTTGCTCAAGAAAATTTTTCTAGTTTTTAGTTCGACTAAAATACATCCTTAAGAATGAATGTTGATACCTACATGTGCACGTGCACATCATCAACAACAAGAGGGTAAATGCATTGTTGTTAGATTTCATTGTGAATGCATAAGAGTGCATGGGTAAGTGTTGGAATATTAAAAGTTAAAAGGTATTGAGAGCATATCAACACAATAGTGCTCTGATGATTTTCCCGTTATGCTTGCATATTCAATGTGTGCGTGCAAATACGTATTATGTCTTGAAGGTGTTTCTGATGAGCGATATATATATATATATATATATATATATATATATATATATACATGCAAAATTTTAAATAAGAATAGTTGTAATTTTATGGTTATGATATTGAAAGAAAAAGGAAAAAATAAGAATAAAGGAATAGATACCTCCACGTACGAAAGAAAAGGTAAGAGAATGTAAGAGAATCATTTAAGCCCAGACATTCATCAATAAATCTTTATTATAAGTTCTATTCATTACAACACTTATAACTACAACTTGACAACAGAAGCAATATTATTATATATAACGAATATATTGCTTAAACACTATGTAATTAAACTTATCTTGAGATTTATATTGGATTTGGCAAAGGAATTCAGGTATGCAACGATGAGAATCTACAAATGTTATTATTTGATATATAGGGGTACCCACTTTATTCATGCCTATCTCTCTGCTTGTCATTTTAAATCTGCAACATAAATACTTTCTTTAGGAGAAGCTACTTGTTATTGAACTTTTCTTATTATTGTCGGCAGATAAAGTTCGAAAATTGATTAAATCGCATCGTAAGGTCGAATAAAATTTGCAAAGGCATAAACGGCGCTCAAAAACAAGTTATGCTGAAAGAAAGACGTAGTATTTCTATACTAAATATTTTTTTACAAAATCTCTTCTCCGAAAAACCCATTGTAACAACAAACGTTATGAGAAAGAGCAAGAGATCGAAGAAACTGAAAGGAATACAATTGCGTATGTAAAGACTACTCATTAGATGCACATATATATGATAGTAAAATGTATTGAATAGACGTACATGTCGGTTTATTGATGCTACAGTAGAAATATTTGCGTATGCGCTTACTTATGGATTCATATGAAGGGAAACCTATGAATAAAATCTTGATATCTGTGCGAAAAAGAAAAAGGTTTGATACGCTACTATATCGGGCAGATGCGGTAAATTTTTTCCATTTTTGCACAAGTGCTGCAGCATTGATATGGTTTATGAGTACGGAGGAAAAAATCAATTTTTCATTCCTTTTGAAAAACAGAGGTGTTCTCAATTGACATGACGTGGTAGTATAGGCGTGTTCTTCGTCCAATTTGGTCGATTTTCAATGTCCACGTGCGGGGAACAAATTCCAATGTTTTTGCTAAGCTTGTGTATCAAGAACACATTTTACAGACGGACCGATATGGATTAATCGATTCAGAATTTGATGCTGATCAAGAATATATTTAATTTATGAGCTATCGGAAACTTCCTTCCGGGCGTTGCAAACGTTTCGACAAAATACCTTTGTAAAAGGTATGCAGGAAGGAAGAGTACAAAATATGTACATACATATATTAGAATGCCAGAGAGTGAATATATATTTTCCGTAATTTGTAACTTTTATTACTTTCTATGATTATTTAAAAATTTAATTCGATTTGATTGTAGCTTTATATGCAGATACCAATTTGAAAAGCAGCCTTATTTCCCATAGCTAAAATTAACATAGTTTTTTGTTTTGTTGCGCAAACGCTCAACATTTTCGGACCACTACTCATTGCCTAATATATAATAGCGTTGAAAATCACAAGGTCTTCACTTAGGGTATTCCATTCATACTAAGGTGAAATTCATATAATAGATTGTTGCACGTGTTGATTTCATTCCTTACTCTATCAAAATGCTTGTTTTAAGCAAGATGGGTTATGGTCGGATAATTTCCTATCATAATCCTAATATCGATCGACAATCACAACCTTTTGAAGCCAATTCGTACGCTTTTCGCACAACGTCCATGAACAATATCATACCTAAAATTGGTCTTTCAGCTTTAGAGACTAGACTTAACTCAAGAAACTATTCTCGGCCAGGATGTGAAGAAGACTGTTATTGCCCAGAAAACGCGAAGAAGATGGACATTCCACTTTATCTTAAACCACCACCAACGTGCGCTGATAAGATTAAATTGCTTTGGTTATTCAGTCGTATCGGTTTCTTAGGGAGTGAACAAGCCATTGTATGAAACTAATACTGACAGAATCAATATCAATATATTTGCGAGAATTCGCTGTTGTTGGATTGCTTTAGAAATCTTCTTGCGAACGCTCACAAAAAAGCACCTTCTTTGACACTGTGTAAGGTTTATCCTTATTAGCAGAATCGTATTCGGAAAAACTAACCCTATTGGCATTCTGGAATCAGCTACAGAACGTAATATAAATTTAATATGTTACTTGATTAAAGCTCCTACACTCAGCATTTAACTTTTTTTTTTTCTAGAATAGAACCGTTAGCTTATGGGCCTAGTGCTCAATTCTTTTTAGAATTGAACAATAATAACACACAATAATAACACACACCTATCATCAATTCAGTCAAATTATCTGACCAAGTCATCGTTTTAGTTCCACAGCAGTTTTAATAGTACTATATGCGAACATATCTTTTTCGCCAACTTTTGAAGTGAGTTTAGTTGATTTTTGGACTTGAATTGACCGAGTTTGTTTTTCCGTGCAGTCATTTCATGGGGACATCCAATCTTCCCGTTATTTACTTTGAAATTATGCTACAATACATATTTCAATAAAGTTCGCAAATAAATAAAAACCTGTTCGGGTAATTCGCGTTTTTAGACTCATTATAAAGGATGACGAGTATATTCAGTCACACCATTTGTAAAGCCCAGAAGGAGGCTTCAGAGGCCCCGCGTAGGCCGTCTTGATTAGCATAAAATCCTGACACGGTTTAAGCATGTTCGTTTATTCATCTGACTGTCTGTCCGCCCGTCGTAAAAATTCTCCTGGCCACAAAAACGAAGTCATCGATTGCAAATTTGGCAGAAACATTGGAGTTTCTTGCACGCAGGTTGGTATTGAAAGTTGGTCAAATCAGTCGAAGGATACGCTAACAGTAGAACGTAAAGTGAGTAAATCTCTCTTTTTCAAAAGGAATAAAATATTTGTTGCAAAGCAAAATTAAAAAATATATTTTTTTTTATAATGTAATTAAAACGAAGAAGATTCTTATGTTGGGTTAAAGAGTTGTATGCCACTATTGATTTAACTTGTAATGTGGAATTTACGTAGATTTTTGCTTGAAAATAATTTCTAATATTGTTTGTATTCTTTGATTTCCCAATTATTTTTTGCAGCAAATAATTTTATTGTAAAATTCTTATGAATCTGTGTATATTTTTTTTGGAATTTTGTTACAAAAATACTCAACATTTCATGAGAAAATCAAATCTCTTTATTCTCTTTCTGCTGCTTTGGCATGAAATTTTAATTATTTCGAACTGTATTTAAGCTATGTATACATATACATATATATACTTATTTATAGTTGTCATTTTATATATATATATATACATCTAGAATTTTATTTATATATTTTATAAATATGTATCCATTTATATATTATTTATATATATGTATTACATACAAATATTTCTAGTTGTCATTTTGCTTTTGCATTTTTACATTGTCTAAAAGTATGCAACAATTAAAGCTCTAGAGTAATGCCGTCTTGCATGCTGTAATATTTTGCATTTTTCTACTCACCACTGAGAGTTAGGGGGACGTATTCATTTTGTTGACACGTTTGCAACACCCAGAAAGAAGCTTCAGAGACTTGCTAAAATATATATGCATTTTTCATTGGAATTAAATTCTGAATCGATTGAGATATGTCCACCTTTCTATCTGGGTAATGTCTATAGTAGCAGTTTAGTATTCTTGGCCACAAAAATGTGTCTCGCGGATCTGTTGAAAGTTATTGCACGCGGGTTGGTCCAAATCGATCGAAGGCCACTGCTCTTTCAATTTTTGTTTATTATTCATAAACTACCACAAATGCACGGTAAAAATTTCCATGTGTATTCTACGAAGTCCGCAAAAAGCAGCCTCGCCTATTTTTTCCTTTTCTTTTTAGTTTTTGTTAGGTTAGAGATGAATGTATATTAATTTTTTCCATATTAAGCATGGTATGTATTTACTCTTTGCATGCCATACGTAACTTGTGGTATCAGATATATTAAGATTTTGTGGATATATGTGGCACCAAGAAGGGCTTAACGCAAAGCCGTTGGAATGTTTTGATTAAATTTGACACAGTGACGTGTTTTGGTGAACACTAACGAAAATGGGTCTTTTATATGAAAAACTTTCCAAATTTTCAAATTCTCTCGACAAAAACCCCAGAGGGGTTTATGTGAAAAATTTGGATCGAATGTGGTGATTTTTTGAACCCCTCTTATACAACTGTACCTGTGACAGCTATAATTTCTAATACTTCGTAGAATTGAGCCTAAGAGAAGTGTGACATAAAAATCAACTGTAAGAAAATTGGGATCGTGCAACGTCTATTCTTTGTCCACCCGATTTCGCCTAATGATTCTGATGGCAAGTAAGCCCTTATATAACGAAAGAGTATATTTTTTTAATATTTTATGGTACAAATCGATCCACGATACGAATTGTACCATATTTGGATAACTTAGGAGCCCACCGCATGAACAGTAAGTCTTTGCATGATAAAAACCTAAATTTTTAATCCTTTATGATATATAACAACAAAAGGTCTTTGAAAAAAAGGTACATTTTGCTGATTTAAGACCGACCACATTAGTTGATGTCTGGGGTTTTTGCTGATTTAAGACCGACCACATTAGTTGACGTCTTGGGGTCTCTCCCATAAGAAGATGGAGACAAGGTATAGTTATTCGAATTTGATAATGAACGTAAATGAAGATTTGTATTAGGCGAAGAAGTGCAGCGCATTCAATGGCTGGTCTTGTCCATCTATAATCTTCTTACTCGTTTTTGATTACAGAATTTGCGAACATTTTCAATTAGTAACATTAATACAATATATGCAGATGTATGCGTGCATATATGTACACATGTGGATGTGCATTGTTACTGTGGAGCACATTCCTGTGAAAAGAAATATGTGCACACTTGTTGAGATATTATGAGTAAAAATTTACAGACGGGGGAAGGAAAGAGTCTAAGAGTTTCCGATTTACAAAGTTAAGTTAACCAAACTAAAAACTTTCAAAATTTTCATGTAATTCTACACAAGCATATGGTAAAAGAGATTCGTTAAATATTCTGTTTGCTTTACAAATCATTCTCAGTACTGCCATTAGCCGCTGTGCAACTAGATATTGATAAATAAACAAAAAAAAAGTTTTCCTTAGAAAGAACCACAAAACAAAGGTTACTATTTAGAAACGATTCTTCTTCTTCCTAAAAATCTAACTAAAATGCTATTCGTAAGAAGGGTGGAAGCATTTCTAGAGCCAAGATTAGTGGCATCATTCAAGGAATTTCGTTTTGCACTTTTCTAAGCTTGATTTAAGCTTTCCAAGAAGGCTTAAGAGAGGATTTTTTTTCGTTGGCTTAAAGCTTTTAAAATATCCAGAAATTATATGAGAAATTTCAAATAGTTCTAGATCCGCATTACAAATATTTTGAGTGCGTTGGGCAACTTGGCGAATATAAAAAGTAGTGGAAGATGAGAAAATATTAATCATAATTCTGATAGGTCCGTATAGTAGCCCGAGCAGTTAAGAATCGCGAGTGCCAAGTCATTGTCCGCAAGTTCAAATCTCAAGTACGATGGGGCCCAACTAGGTCGTAGCTGTTGTGAGTGCTCAGTCGATAAGGGCCGATTCTCTGTCCTCGTCTCCCCTCACAGAAGGAAGAAAACTAAAAAAGCCCACATAGATGGTTAAAGTCATTCAACATTGCGAGTGCTCTGCCGATTAGAGAGAATAAATATTTTAATACTTTCAACCGACTGACCTAATATCTTAAGTGCAACGTCAAAGTAAGATTCTCGAGTGAGCACTGATCAGAATTTTCGAAAACCAGCAATACGATGCTCACTACATTTTGACTAATATTTTTAGAAAATTTCTGGTTGTTTGTT
Source organism: Glossina pallidipes (assembly GCA_000688715.1). NCBI lineage: Eukaryota > Metazoa > Arthropoda > Insecta > Diptera > Glossinidae > Glossina > Glossina pallidipes. Next base: position 477,793 of record KK499963.1, read on the forward strand.
CGAGGTGCAAAGTTGTGGCCTGTGGCCTTGCCGATAAAGCGGATTATGGGAGAACTACCGCGTCTCCATTTTGTTTTTAAAATATCTGAATAAAAGTTTTATATACTTTTTAAAGCTTGTACTTTCGTACCTAAAATCCGATATACTTAGAGATCTTTTTCATTTTTACACTCTATGCCGCTTGTGGTGCGGGGTATATTAAATCGAATGCGAATATATATAACACTTAGAAGAACTTAACCACGACTTTCAGAAGTGCTTCAAACGTTTTAAGCTGCCTGTGGATTCGTCGGTGCGGTTGGCTGTGTGATCTTCGTGCATGTATTTTTCCCTTCAACCTACAGATCGCAAATTTTCGAGATATTTTGAGAAAATTTGGTGCATGCATGTGTTTTGACCCAAGAACGAGGTCTAATGAAAATAGTTTTGCTGCGATCGCTTTTGCGCCAAATTTTTATTTGAGCCATTATTTTGGAGTTTTCAAATTTCTTTGCTAAGTACTACTATATCGGCATACGGTGAAACGTTTGGATCGAATGGGCCCATTTTTTGAAACCCTTCGCATGTAATAGTGTGAGAAGAAGGCCATTATATATTAAGAAGCTCTTATTTTTAATATCTTTTGGTGAAAACTGGCCTGTAAGAGTAATTTGATATAACAATTATTTGCAATAAATTTGGACAACGTAGGTGAATTTCTTGGACTCCACTCCATGTAGAGGTTACCACGCCTTTATATGTCAATTAAGTCTAAATTGAAATTTTTTTAATAACACCAGCGATATGGGTATCAAATAAAAGAACTTGGAGAATGGAATGCCAAAAGCATAGTGATGGATATGCGAGATCCGGCCCCCGTCGAATATAACTTTCTTACTTGTTCTTTCTCTTTTCGTTTGTTCCCTTTTCATCAAGCGCCATAATTTAGTGGTAAAAAGAAGTTGATCGTCTGGCTTTTGCGAAAGAATTCCATTTCGCCGAAAATTAAGTTATGTTATGCACTGTAGCACAAAATGTAATATAAGGTCATCAACGAGGTTTTTGTTTTTTTTTTTTGGTTGTAATAAAAACTGAACGGTAATAGATATCATCATGAATTTTCTTCTTATTTTAGATATTTGTTTATGCCGTTTTGATTTCGAAAGGATTTCATGTATATGAAAGCCTCCGTATGACGTATGGTCCAAACCGAAAACATCTACTTCCTGCCACAAAAAAAACAATAATCATATTTCTGTAGCGTTCTCCATTGACGGTAACTGTAATGCCATTTTAATGTTCAAAAACGACATTTCCGGCCCACAAATCACACCCAAAAGTAAGAGGCCTTTAGAAACATCACACATGTTTCCTTTATTCCAAAAGGGGAACACTCCTTATTTACGAAGCCATTTAACCAATTATGGACTTCATTCCACAGTGGATTCATTGTTTTCGTACGTGGTTTTAACGACTTTTGTACGTGCTATACATTTACATATGTATTGTGTCCGATAAATAATGGCAAGATCCAAAAAAAATGTGATACAAATTTTAATTTGAAGTGTGTACACCTATTCTCGGAATCACAAAATCGATGGCCTATATTGATTTATAAGGTATGTACGTATTTTTTGTTTTTTCATAAAATTTTCGTAAAATCCGCAAGCTATGGAATCGTTACCATCAGATATTAAGATCACGTTAAAGTAGTCGTCTTACATGTTGACACATCATGTGATAGTTAATCGATTTCATTGAACAAAATTATGGGGAGACAGACACAATTCAGTCTTCCTCTTCTTCCTCTTGTTCTTCTTAAAGGCAAACAAAAATGCAATCCAAATTATTCAAAAATAGCTTTAAGTCGGCTATTAAAAGCTCGCTTTTGCTATGCAAATTTCAACGAATATTCGCAAAACATTGTGTTGACAAATTTTCATTTGGCGTCACGACATCTCTTGTCATTAACGATGACAAAATCAAGAGTTAAATTGACACAACACGGTACAAAATGTTGTGAAAAGATCTGCAATCAACTCTGCTAGCGAACAACCAACCAACCAACCAACTGTGCTCCATTTATTTTTCATAGAGTTACGTATAATTTTGAAGCTAGCAAAACAGAAATATGTCTTTGTTTTCGGCAAGCACTTTTCGAACACAAAGGCATAAAACTACGTATGGCATAATTTGTAGTGCCAAACACATAACTGCACAAACTGTAGCCTTTCCTACCCTCATGCATGCATTGTTTAGCAAAAATGTTTGCAATTTATAGCAATTTGCCACAACTGTGTTTGAAAACAGTTTGCACCACGCGCATGGAGACATACATAAAAGGACAACTCTGAAATATCTGCATACCGATTGTCACAGAGAAGGGGCTATATTAAATTGGGCAATGTGTTTGCAACATCCCTAAACTTTTATCGGACTGTTTTCGCTTATGCTATATATGTTTATAATGTTTATTCTCCATGGCGGCGATTTACATTTAATATCCGCCAGGATGAACTATTGTCTTGTCGTATGATATATCGTTTTATATGTATGTACATATAATGTATCGTTTTGTTTGTTGTTATTTCTCTTCGTGCAGAGAGAGACTACAATATTCGTGTACGATATTTCCATGATCGTTTGTTGAGAATAATTTTAAGAATATGCCGATTTGTGTATAAGATAATAATTCCTCTTTGATCTGGATTTAAGAATAAACTTCGTTTTATGCTTGACTGGCTTAATATGGCGGAAATAATAAAATAGTAGTAGATCGACGATGTATTTATCTGTGTAAACAATATGTTAATTTGTCTGCGTCGAAAGTAGAACAAAGAAAACATTTACTAAGACTTTAAGATAAATTTTCAATACTTGTCCCGTCCAGGCCAGTTAAATAATTAGAAGCCTCTTTAAGCTAGTTTTTACGATAGCCTCTGGACATATTTGCACAAAATTTTAGTTTAACGTTTCTTATAACTTATTAATTAGTAGGCCATGCCTATTTTGACTTGACCCTCGAGTTGTCAAATCATGATCAGCTAAGAATTACAAGCGGAAGCCTTTTAAAGCTATTGTAGGTGTAGTTCTGGTCGCGATATCGGGATTTTCGAGCTTTGTGTGTAGCTACCAATTGGGATCAGGTACATCAAATTTCAACCTTCTGTCTTAATCTTCCCGATCGCATAGTTCCTAAGAATAAAAAGCACAGACAGACTGACAGACAATATCATAAGCGGGCAAGACTACTAAATCGTCTCATAGGTTCTTTATGGAACTCTCGATTCATGGTAGGATAATAGATGGAGAGAATAAATAGAGGTGAAGAGAGAGGAGAATGGAGAGAGGAGAGAGCAGAAGTAGTTTTCTCTCTATATTACGTTTTGATCCGGAGCATAAATACGTCCTACACTAAAAGAAATGTCTTGAAATTTCTTATGAAATCAGGGCAACAATTATTTTATCTTATTCATATCACTATCTTGGCTTCAACGGACTGATCGGAGCTCTTTTTGCGTTCTGAAAATCTTGACGATTTTAATATATATTCTGGATAATGTATATATTTGCTTGGTATCAGTTCTAAAACATTTGATTGGTATCAGTTACAAGAGATTTCTCTCTTAAAGCTTCCTTCAATTCTTATTCATCCCCGCCAAAAGTTATATACGAAATTCAACAAGTGTTTCCAATGCACAGAAATATGCATCGGATAGTCTATGCAATATAAATAATGCATTCTTGATCGGCCAAAATGGCGAAATCGATTTTCCAAATAATGTAATCACTTACTTTTGCTTTGAAGACCAATTAAAGAGACTTTGCATGGATTCGCCTACAGTTATCATCGAACTGACAATTTTCTCTTATTTCATTAAAATATTTATTCCGAATGTTTATCAAATCGCACTAACTACCAACAACCGGTATAGGAATAAGATGAATTTTGCACACTAACCTACAATAGTTCTACGCTAAATCTATTAAATTTTGATTTAGGATACGATACTTATATTACGATATTTACAATATTTACGATACGTATGCGATTCGCAATTTTAAGTAGATAATTACTTTACTTTTTGTGAATCTCCGATGCGTGTTTTAAAAGAAATGCACAGAAATGCAAAATTTAATGCATAATCGCCTTTTAGGAGGAGAGAAGATTCGAATTAACGCACTGTTTGCTATTCGTTTTCATACTCTTTGCTGCTTTCATGTTTATTTTCTACTATGCTTCAGGGTACTTAGCGAATATCCCAGATTCGCTTTCATTTTGTAGTTATTCTTTCTGTCCAATACCTATAAGGAGTAGCATGTCCTTGCATTAACGTAGCATGTTTGTGTGCGCCTAAGTGCATACAACGTGTTACGTTTGTTAAGAAACTTGTTTCATTTTACCGTTGGGTTGAACATAAAACTTAACGTACTCGGGATATGTACGTTGTTGCACACATATATATTCACTGCACACAATATTATATTTACCTGACTGGGTTTTTATACGCATAGCAAATGGTAGATTAAGTTTGTTAAATGTTTTCCATACACTCATATGTTCGTCGTTCGTATGTAGAAAATGAAAAGAAAAAGATAAATTTTGGTCTCAAATATTTCTTGTGACTATCGTCAAGCTAAAAATAAAATTAAGTAAATCGTTCCCCTTCGTCGCTTATGTGATTATATACAAAAGTATATCATAATTAGAAGTGAACCGCTTGAGAAGCTTTTCTACATTTCTATTTCAATTTTGTTTCAATAAAGGCTCACATTCTGCGTAAAAAAGTGTTGAAAAAAATCTCTGCCTTTTACAGGAGCCAACAACAATGAGAAGTAAACTATACTTCTTTCGTCGATATTCAGCGTAATACACGACGTTGTTAACGGCAATTTATAAAAATAAATATTCGAAGGGTGGCACAAGATATAGGAAAGCGGCCGAGAAATTGCGCTAACCGTTTATGGAAACATCCCGAAGCATTCTTAAACTACTTAGAGCAATGTTCATCCAATAATTGACGCTCCAGAGTAAAATATTGTTAATGCGTAGAAAAATGTGGACTTTCTTCAAGATCTATTTGTACGAATTGTCATGAGTAATGAATGAGCATACAATGATTCCATTGCAAAGACTGGCAGGGACATTTGCATTGTAATTTACTCCCTTCTGTCGGCGCGATATGTAATGGACCGTAGTTTGTTAAAGAAATAGCCAGACTTTGGCATAAGTAAAAAGGTGTAGCATGAAATGTTGGCAATGACAGGGCGCGCACGACGCGCTAAAAATTCAAAAAAATAGCTGCATCCCTTCTGTAGACCTAGCATGGAGCATACGAAATATCGTTACTTTCCTGAGTTTTGTTTCCTCTCAGAAGGTGAATAGGTAACTACTTAGATAGGCACGTATACAAGTGGTTAGATAGAACAGAAATATCGTTCAATTAATTCCTTGTACTTGTTACGCAAGTTCAAGTGTGCATATATCTCATGTTGCCTCAATCTACATATACTGTAAACACAAAAACGGCGCGACGGATGATCTACCAACTATTTGTGATAGTGAAAATTGAACTTGGTAGGGACTTATCGTTTAATCTGTACGTTTCATGTGATGGGTACAAAAATATATTTTTCATTTAAAATTTTTCGAAAATTATTCTTTTCAAAGAAATTATTACAATAATATATTTACGCTTCCCAACAACACAAAATTTGCAGGTGTATCAAGGGTGTTTGTAAAATTGGGTATATAAGCATTAAAATATTCGATTCAAGCTGAACGAAATTTCTTACTATAGCTGTAGCTAACCATAGGAGAACATTGCTTTTCTTTTTTTTTTGTTTGGCATTAAAGAGACAGAAAACTTTAAGTCGACAAAAGCCCTGCGGTTTCTCTAGGCACATTGCATTATGATAGCATTGGATTGGATTATACACTGTCGGTCTCAACAATAACAATATATCCTTACCAGTTCAATTCATAAAAAGGATTTTTTTATTATTATAAAAACTCTAACACAAAACGTGTAGTGTATTCGTCAATTGTCTGAAAATGCCTCGAAGACGCAATATCAGCAACTAAAGATTCACATTCTCTTAAAACGCACCAAAAGCCCATATACTTATATATGTGAATACGCACAGGACGAGTTTTTTTAATAGTTTCTCCAATAAGCCAGAGAATGTTGTTAAATTCTAGTCAAATATAATGCGTAACATTTCATCTTAAACGTTTTATATATTACTGCATAACTGTTAGAAACACCGCCGTCCGCAATATGATAAGAATTATTTAGCTTCTGTCTGATATATGCTAAAGAATTCGGTCTAAGCCGAATATAATTTTTTTCCTTTTTTTTTTTTTTTTGGTTTTTTTAACTTCCTTATTGCTTACAGTTTTCGTAGGTAAGCATGTAAACGTTTACCTTCAAACCAAATTCATCTGTACTTATGTATGTGGAAAGATTTACGTATATTTTTTAAAATTTTTTCAGTGCATGTGCATATACACATTTATATTACACACATATATATATATATACAACATATACATATCTAGTATGCATATACGCCTTTAAGTACGCATACATTTATGTGAATATTATCGTTATCTCACTTGGATGCTGTAGCTGTAGTTGGTAGTCATGGAAAAGTGTGTGAATTGAATGATTATACATGTAAGTGTTTATTGTTAGTATTGTTATATATACATATGCGTATATACACATACTATACAGATGTTGAGCTTATTTTTAATTTTTTTTTTTTTTTTTTATTAAAAAATTGTAAAATATTGTTAAATTTGTGTTAGATATGTGCATAATAAAAAAAAAAAACAAAAAAAAAAAATCGGTTTTTGGCATAAAACTCTCTTGTAGAGAAAATGAAAATTTTTAAGCAATTTGTGTTAAATCAACTACACACACTTATTCATATGTAGCATATAATAAATAAATAAAGTATGAACATTATTGCAGGTAATACGAACTCAACAGCATGTCATCATTTTTAGTTATGAAAGCTTGTACGGAGGACACAGGAATACATATGTGTGTGCGTAAGCACCTACACGCGTAAATGTGCGTATGTATGCACAGTATGCATGCAGTATAATAAGGTAAGGATTTATAGTTTTGTCTTTCATTTTCTGTTGGCTTTGCTTTATTTTTATAATTTATTTTCCTGATAGAAAGAGAGAAAGAGATAGAAGAGAGAAAGTATAAAGGACAGATATTTGAATAGTGAGGGGTGGAGAGGGGACAAAGAGGGGGCGAGCATATTTTAACAGGCATGTACATGCCATGTCTGAATTAAAAAACAAACATAAAAGTGTAGAAGCGTTAAGCAATTTTCGTATGTGTTTGTAATTTTCTTTAGATTTTTTTTCTCTGGTTTTCTGTGAATTTATAGAGTGCCAGTGGGAATATCTGCAAATGGTTAGTAAAAATTCTAAAAGCGTTATTTGAAATGATGACATACGAAAAAAGTTGAATATTGTTAAACATTAGCTAATTGAAAAGTTCGCAGAGAGTATCATATAATACATATATAGGTTTGGCACATTTGAGAAAGTTATATATACAATCGCGTTGATTCCGATAAATAGCAAAATATTCGATACGTGCTGTTAGATTGCTATGTTGAGATTTACATACAAATTTTGGATGGATTTGGAAAATATTTTATCACGTTCCAGGTCAACCTACGTCAAATTGCTTAAACATTACCAAACAGAGAAAGTGATGAGCAACCCTCTCCTCTCGTGCTATCGATGTAGCAGAATCGATAGGTCTTGATATTCTGGCCATGAGAATACAAACGACATATGGAGCATGGGCAAAACAATATATAAACACCTGACATACATACAATATTTATTTATTAATAAAGTGTTGGGCCCTCATTTGCTTTTGGATCAGCTACAATTCTTCGAGGACTAGATTCGCGTACGGTCTCTGGATAGTTTCTTACTTTCTTGCAGCAAAATGTCCGTCAATAGTTTCAAGGATGATGGAGATGTGTGTATGCAACAAATTCATTATTGAGCATGTCGAGATATTCATTCGCGGTCATGCGGCCAGTGATGTGAACGGGACACCAACTAAATATCGCCAATTGAAATCATGACGGCCGAGTGTCCCTCTTGCTTGACTGTAGGCAGTTCGGATCCGTAAACAAGCCCGGCATTGTGTTGCAAACAATGTGAACGATGATTTATCGGACCGTATCACGTTTTTCCAAATATCAAGTGTCGAATGATCGTGATACCGCTTCCTTCGCAACTTATAAAAAGTTTCGTACGTTGGTTTTCGTTATAAAGAATTTCGTAATTTCGATTTTAGCTTTGTGAAGCTCCCGCTGTACTATTTTTGTCGAAAGAGTATTACCGAAGTTAGTGTTGAGTTCTGTCGTCACTCTCGCCGCATTATCGTTATGTTATCTGTCTACAATCATTTTTAATGTTTGTCAGTCTTTGCCAGTTAATTTTGGGCTTCGCCCCCTACTTCTCTTCGCCGATGGTTCTGCCGCTTGCAAAACATTAAGCGCTTCAGTGGTAGTACTAGTAGTGGTAATAGTAATAGTACACAGCTTTACATGGATCTTTAACTAAAAAATTTATAGAACATTATCTTAGAATAATTTCTTGTACTTTTTTGGATTAGCGAAGCAAGCATTACGTCACATGATCGCATGAGTAGCTTAGTTGTTTGGGGTCTGCTGAGTATTACATAAAAAAATTCTAGGAATAAAAAAGTGGGATGAGCATTAGCAAGCATCAGCTGCCCTTTTTCCAAAAGGTGAGGTACATCGTTAGTCTAGTCGCCTTAATAAAGCCAAATGTATTACTGATATTAAGTTCTCCAGGTACTTTCAAGAAATCCATAGGACTAAACGCTCCGAAAGCGAGTCTTCGAATATTCGCAAAGTACTTGTTTAATCTTTGGTTTTTGTCCACAATTGCAATTTGGAAAAGTTGCTTTCTTAAAGACTGGTTGGAGTGTTGCAGTGGCATGACTAAAGCAGATTCTTACATATACTTTGATCTTGATTCTCTCAACGTTGCTTGGATACGCGACGAGAGGGACGAGATTAGCATTAACATGAGATGTATTGAGTACATAACTATATTAATATTATTTTCATTTTACTGCTCTAAATAATTTCGCTATAGGTCTCGTAAAGTCCACGGACATTTTTCTTTTTGCATGGTCTATTTTCGCCAATTTAATTGTAATATGTTCACTTTGTGCATCGAAAGCCCGCCTAACATCAAGAATTTAATCGATTCTACAAAAAAAAAAAAAAAAAATAAACAGGAAACAAAAATATGAGCTACGATGAACTATTTATTTTGCAATAACAAATATTCCTTCCTATCGTATTTCTATTTTTTTACTTTCATAAAGTACTTCATGTTTGCTCATAAAGAAGCCAATATTGATGTACTGTATTATTAACTTTGTGCAAGTATCGTCATAAAATATTTATACCGTATCAAAGGTAATAAACATCGTAAATATAAAGCATACTTTTTGTATTGAGTTTATTAAGGAATTGCATGCATAGTTCCAGGTGTTGCAATAAAATTTTCGATATTAAATTTAAATAAAATCGAATATATGCCACGCAGCAATATGTGATAAGGAAAAATATAAAAAGGAACGAGAAATATATTGATAAACTTTCTGAACTAAAAATAAGTAAGAAAATTACATGCGGTCAGGACAGAATCTTTTATGCCCGTCATCGTGATCTTGAAAAAAGAAACGAACCTCAATTTTCATACTACACTACACTATTGGGTGGGCGGGGCTGATTTTCTCTATTTTTAGGATAAAAGTGGAAATTTATATGATATACGTGTTGTACTTTATTGCTTGTAAGAAGCAAAAGACACGGAAGACAAAGGTCTTCACAGTTTTCGTCATACATGTGGACATGTGGACGATGTAGACTTGTTCTTTCCAAAGTTTGGGAAATTTTCAAATTATTTTGCAAATTTTTCAGCGATATCTTCGTCATGTGCGTTCCGTATTGGAAACTGGCCAAGAATTTAGTTGTGGACCCTGTTCCAGTGCGTTATATATAAGTTTTGAAAGATAAATGAAATTATGACGCCCTATAAAATTAAGTAGGTGTGGTCGATTTTTTCGATGTTTGTAGAGGTACTACAGCGTCATCCATAGAATATACGGTCAAATTTTTGTATTTTATGTTCCTTCTGAAAAGCAGAGGGATGTTCAATTTACGTAGTATTGTAAGCGTGTCCTCCCACCAATTTCGCCCCATTTTTAATATCAATCTGTGTGCAAGAATTTCCAATGTGTCGGCTAAATGTGGGATCGATGGCTTAATTTTTGCGGCTAAGAGAATGTTTTTAAGAGACATTAACAGACAGACATCCTTAAATTGATTCAGAATTTGATGCTGACCGACAATATATAAATACTTTGTGAGGTCGCTGAATCTTTCTTCTGGATGTTGCAAATGCTTCGACAAAATTAATATATCCCTCGTCTTTTGGTGGTGGTGGGTATAAAAGAAAAACAAATATGATTTGCTTTAAAGAAAAAAATGTTCAAAGTAAAAAAAAAAGCAACAAATTTGTATCAAATAATTTTATAATTTTAAAAACAAATTGTTGCATTCCAAAATGCTTTGCAGAATAAATTAAATTAAAGAAAAAGAAGTCTGCGCATTCCATTGCTTATTACATATATAACTTAACAGCTACTAAAATTTAATATTCATTCTAAGTATTTCTCTCGATGGCAGCTCTATTATATATACAATACTTTGTGTGAGCATTACGTTCAGATTCCTTTAGCAAATTTTTGCAATTTGAAACGTAATATAAATGTGTATCGTAATAACGTTAATCGCAGAGAAAATGAAAGAGCAGGGAAGAAGGAAAAGAATCAAAGAAAGAAATTTACGCACGCACAAATTGACTTAGGGTACGCTACAGCTGCAGTGTAGCGGAGACGAGAGGAGTGCACATTAAATACGTATTTGCTTACATCTGTGTGTGAGAGCAAATTTAAGCAGACATCACTAAAGGATGAATATGAATTAACCACGTTCAACTCGTACACACCTCCATATGTACATATACATATGCACTTGTATAACTAGCAATCACAATTAGCGAGTTTGCTCGTTAGTCGAATGCAAAAAGAAGAAAAAAATTGTTTCCTTCTTGTTTTCTACTTCAACTAAATTTACAGAAACCGTAGAATGGCTCTTGTTATCATATCCGAAAAGAGTAATGTGTGGAACGCATGAAAAAATGTAATTTTAAAATGTTAACTCGCGTTTATGTTGCTATGTTTTGACCGGCTTCGGATCAATCAGTATTACGAGTTATTAAAGACACTACCACGAGTTCACGAATGATACAAACGCTTCCAGCACAGAGCAAAAAAGTTAATGAATGTATGTATGGCCATGCCGAAGCTGGCATCACTGATGAACCTGTCGAAAAAGTTGAAAAATATTGCACTTCATTTAACCGAGAAGATAGCTGATTGCCTAACATTTTTATAAGGGTCACGAGAAGCAATTTCTACTAATCGTTTTCAACCAAAAATAGTTAGAAAATAATATTCAGCTGTGACCGAATCTCCTATACCTAGCACCTTCTTTCTAAAACCAAAAAATACAAGAAAAAAGAAATTTCAATATTGTTTAATATTAGGTGGGCGTGACAGATATTTCGGCCACAGATATTGGAGGGTTGCTTATAGACTATCCGTGATCATTTTTGTCCGAGTGTCCATTGTGTTTGAGAGATAAGGAGGCAACAACAGAAATTTTTTCCTCATGAAAACATAGGTGCTCTCAGTTTATGTTGTATCATGGGCGTGCCCTTTGAGCGAATGGGCCAATTTTCAATTCGAAACCTGCTTTCATCAAATTCGAAGACGATATCTTAATTTGTGGATCCGGTAGTATATTTAGAATAGATGGATGTGTAGGCGAATGCATAGAGAATAGATACTTTCATCCATTCAGAGCTTGTTGAGGATGAAGAAAAACAAAATGTAAATGTTTTAACAACATGAATGTGTCCCCATGTTGGTAGGTAAAAGGAACGACCTATGTAGTAGCATTTCATTGTGGTAAAGCCATAGTGTGCATACATATATATATGTAATTGATGTCTAATGTATGTGGGTGAATGGGTAAATAACATGCTGAATATATATACATATCATGTATATATGTTTATAACAAACCATTGCATCCTTTCAAAGAAACTGTACACGTGACTTTTTCTCTTGCTACTAAGAAAATCTTTTCCTTTTAAGATCATAAATATTTAAATAGAAATATAAATAAATGCATTATTTTAAAGGGATGTTTTGGTGGGGGCTTCTTAAATGCCTTCCAACCTTTCAAATCTAAAGTTAGGTTCCTTATTGCTACAAATACTTTCTAATGAATTACGTGAGGTCACAATGAAACTTTTCTATAGAGCTGTGGATTTTTGAGATTTTTTAAAGTCAAAACGACTCTTATCGCTTTCTCTCCCATACAAATGAAGACTTTTGCTAGAAAAGAGTACGAGCAGCTGTCCATAATTTGGAAATTACCCTGTCAAAGGTATCTTTATACTTTATTGAAGAGAAATTACTTGAAGTGCTTCCGAAGTGGCTTGAATTTTGAAATTTGAAAATGCTATTTGAAAAAGTTCTCATTAAACCATCCAAGTTGATATCATATGTGTGTACATATAAGGGATATATTTTTGTGTATTTAAAAATGACGAAATTCCTGCACAAAAAGAAATTTTTTCCTTTTTTTTCGTAATATTTTGTTTACGAATTGCGAACGAAGGTGAATTTATCGATGATTGCAAGCCCAAGTTGCTGGAAAAGCAGAACAATCGCGCGGTCAGCGTGAAGGTACGCAATATTTCGAATTCCAGAAAACAACTAAAAATTTAATGCCCATCGTTTCCGATCCTTTCCATGACGATTCAACTTGTCAAAATCCACTGCTTAATCACGCAATTGATATCGCTTTTCGAACATGACATTAAACATCCAATTGTTGTTATCGATTTACGATCGCTATCATGATAGGTCTTTCAGTCAATCAAAAAAATTCGAATTGCGAAGAAAGATCACTGTGACTACTATGTACTTAAGAATGTTGTTGATGAAGAGAACTTAGCGTTCGTGCTTTCTTAGATTTGAGCATCTCTGCAATAAGTTAAGGTATAATTCGATTCAAGAAGTCACGCCACGTTTTCAAAATTTCAATCCAGTGTTTATTAATCGCATCGAAGCAAAATAATAATTTAATTGCCTTCCCAGAAGGTTCATTGTTGACTTAGCCTGAAGCTAACTAGGCTTCTCTGATGTACTACTTTTTCACTAGAAAGTGGAAAAGAGTGAGCTTGATAACAAGAGGAGGATACTTAATTTTCCCATCCTCGAAAAAATAAATCTTGCGAGAGTACGACTATAAGAGAAAACCCAGCATTCCTCAAAGCTAAAGCTCGCTCAATATCAATTCGTACGCCTACTGTGCTTAAGAAATTTCGGTTGCTTTGCTTATGGTTTGCGCTGGCAATTAAACAAGTCGAACAAAGTCATCACACTTAGGCTTTATGTATATATATATGTATATATATATATGTAAGGCCAACCAACCAGGCAGTGTCTCCTATAACTGTAACATGGCGATGGCCAGACAGAATGGCAGAACGAGATAGATAGCTTATATGTGCCCAATTCGTAAGCATTATGCCTTCCCCGACTAAGCAGTCACTGTAGGACCTATAGTATGTTCAAACCGTATCGAGATGTGAGTCGACGAACATTGACTTGGTAGTGACGAGGGTTGTCCACTAGGTTGTGCGACAGCAATTTTGTGGGCTTTGCTTGACCCAACTTCTTCGCGTCACAAAAAAAGAGGTTAGATCGGTCGGAGGATATGCGGAGATGGATATCGTCTTCAGTAAGTCAGCTTAACAGGACAGCCTAATATGCCATACGAAAGTAGATTGTTGCGATGGAAGACATTAAGAAGAAAATAAGGAATAAAGAAATTTATATGTTGTGAGAAAATGGCTCTCACAAGCATAAAAAGCTTAAAAAGTAATATAAATTTGAAATTCAATCCCGCATTGATTCGCAGTGTTCAGCGAAAAAATAGAATGACGAGGCGAGAATTGAGTTTTGCTTAAAAATGCAACTTTCAATATGAAAGTTTATGTGTGCGTCAGTTGATTGCGCTACAATTGATCTTTTTCATGAATTTTCTTTGACTACAAACAACAAATTCCCCGTAGTGATGCGACACATCCGAATATATGATAGCTAATAAGATAATGTAAAAATTATCACATTTTAAATATTGCAATTTTCCATTAAGAGCACCACTGAGCGGTAAAACAAAGAAATTTCTTCTTTTCGCTTTATGCTTGTGTTGTGTACTTTGAAAAAAAAAAAGAAAAAAGCAAAAAAAAACACTCACTTATTGTGCTTTAAAAAGACCAGAAAATCAGAACAAACAATATATAAAAACAACGCAGGAATCATCTTTTTTTTATTACATCATATACTTTCATATAAAACGTTGTCTGGAATGTGATGCTATTTGTAATGGCTATGATCGCGTCGAGTGGGAACACAAAAGAGAAACAACATGAATGAATGTTTTATTTATGGTTTATTTAAAATGCGATATAAATAAAACAATACACAGAGCGAAGTATGTTAAAATAAATGCATGGAAAATACATAATACGGCTTAAGCCGAATATGGAATATGTTTTATTTTTTTTTATTCTGGTTAATGATAGCATAAAAGTCTTTCAAGATTTACTTTTGAATTTCGAACGTAAGCTCGAAGATTTACTTATGGTTTTGAAACAAATAAATTTCAATTTTAATATAAAATTTCCTAGTTTCTGGTTCTTTAAAAATAGGCAAATACATTATTAAATTTTTATTCCTATAGGCCGGCGTTAAAAACAGACATACGAACAATGTCAGTGGAAAACTATGTTAAGTGGAAAAAACCAAGCAAGTATGCATAGCAATCGCCTTCACTTAATCTTACGAGTATTGGCCGATTTTTCGTATGGACCGATGGACGTAGACGTGAGATTGAGTTGATATCTATAGCTGCCGTGCGTTTAGCTTGTTTTGCATTTATTTGAGTAGCATGCATTAGCGCTTGTGAATGAGTGTATGAGTGTTTTATTAATTAACAATATTTCGTTTCAGTCGCTTTGATCTGTCGTTTTTTATCCATATAAAAATTTTTACTTTCATTTTTCTTTTGGAAAAAATTTTAGCCAGTTAGCTATGTAGTTTATTTTTAAAAGCCTCTCACACAGTACGTAATTAAAATCAAGCTATGGCCGATATACGCGGTCATGCCAATGTAAGTGATCGCGAAGAAGAGGAAAAATTTCAAGCCTAATTAGGAACTAAATCAAATATGTGAGCGAAGCCTTGCACCATCGACGGATCGGGAGATATTCGTTTTGCTAAAACATTTGCAACACCCGGACCTAAGTGGGATTCAAAAAACACCTAAAAGTGTATATACTATTGCACAGCACCAAGTTGTCAATCGATTTAAACATGTGCGTCCCTCCACTTGCCCAAAATCGACGGCAAACATTCATCTGGCCACGAAAATCTAGTTCTGGAATTGAAAGGTTTTGAAAATGGGCCAAAGCCGTCAGAGAACACCTCTGCTATCAGTTTCTTTTGCTAACTACTCGATTAATGTTTTCATGTGTATTTAACGATAATTGAATTTTTGCTCTTTATTACGATGCAAATGCGGTCACAGCTAAATATGATTTGCTTCCAAATGTAGATAATGAAATGTCCTGTATTCTGTATTCTATCTTTGCTTTAATATCGAAAACGTGGATTTCAAGTAGTAAAGCGAATGTTGTTGCGGAAAAATCGCTCGAATTTCAGATATCAAAAAAAAAAAGAAGAGGAAAACTAGTCAAATCCTCATTTGGCCAAAGGCAAGTAAAGGTACTCGCTTAGAACAACATGTAGCCACAGTTTTGTTTCTGACATAAAGTTCTCACATTTCATCTTTTTTTTTTTTATTTCCTTTTTTTTAACATGACCACTGAGCGAATGTCCACAATCGATAAGTGCGAATGAACGCTCGCTTTTGCTACGCTACAGTACGCTCCATAAAAGTAAGATTTGAACGCGCGAACATTCGCGAACGGCAGTCACGATTTTCTATTCGCCTACTTACGCGGATATATTCCTTTCACGTCAAACAATACTTTCCTCACTTTAATCATTCATTAGATTTATAAACAAACAAAAAAGTGGACACAGAGACGAATGAAAATTTTTTTCCCGTGCATTCGCTTTTAGAATTTTTTCGGAATTTACACATTTCGTTGATTGTAGGGTACAGAGTAACTGTACATTCATAACATGATGGCTATTTCTTCTTTTTGTATCAATATTTTTCAACTTTACTCCAGCTGTTGTTGTTCATAGGCGACGGTGGGGTTCCTTTGGTGGCATAAACTGAATATAAAAAAAAAAGCGTCAAATATTGGTGAACCATATATATATAAAATACTTAACTAAAACCTATCTTTAATGGGAATTTTTGTTTGAATTCAAAATGTGAGGGAGTGAAAGATTTCGATTAACGCAAAGCTATATGAGGATAAATAAAATTGTTTTGATTGCAACGGTAGCAGAATTCTATGTGGCAGTTGCCTTTCCATTCACACACACACTCACATTTTAAACGATTGTAAGAGCATTAATAACAAGTTAATTTATTTTTTTTGGCTTTTACCACGAACCCCCTGGAGTAATAGCAATTTTATTAATTCCACATACATTTGTTTACAAATGCAACACCATCACCATGACCATTAAAATCGAAAATGCGTTAGTGGTGCTTTTTCTAATTATAAAGGGGATGGAAGGTTTTTCTTTAAGGGAGCATAAAAGCAAATAAAAATAAAAAAAATGTTTTCTTAGGTTTTTGTCCCCTTCCCCTTTGTCAAGTGTCAAAATCGATTTGCTTATAAAATACTATAACGAATTTAGGTTTTTGTCCCTTTCTTAGGTTTTTGTCCCTTTCCCGTTTGTCAAGTGTCAAAATCGATTTGCTTATAAAATACTATAACGAATTTTCTAATTTGCGAAATTTAATGTCAGCCAACACAACGAGAATCCTAATGTCGAACCCTTGTGAAGCGTAATCTTATGTTTAGAAAGTGTACACACGTGCAGAATTTCTTGTCGATTGGAATTAATTAAGGAGCAGAGTGGAATTCATTAAAGCAAGGGGTGGGAATAGAAATACTAGAGTTTTTTTATATTCACCACTGAAGGTTGGGGGTATACTCATCGAGGGAGAACGTTTGCAACATTCAGAAGAAACCTTCAGAGACATACTATATATAAAAAAAAATTCTATATATAAAAATGTATACATAAAGTATGTATATATATATATATATTAAGTATATATATGTATATATGTATGTATATATATATGTATATATATATAAATATTATTATTGTTATTATATAAATTTAGCCAGAGAATAAATTGTAGGACTAAAGTCTTAAAGCACTAGCATCCAAGGCTTTCGGCCTTATTCTTTTTTATTTTTTTTTTGTTAATATTGTTATTATTATTATTATTATTATTATTATTATTATTATTATTAAAGACTCTACCGCACTTGAGGTTTGAACCTACGACCATTGAATTGCTAGTCGAGACTCTTGCGTATTCGGCCACTCAGGCTGATATATGTAAAGTATATATATATATATATATATATATATATATATATCCGAATCAGTATCAAATTCAGAAAAGATTTAAGCACATAAACCTGTCCATGCTCCTTCCTGTCCGCCTATCTGCAGTAAACAGTTTCCTGGTCGTAAAAATGAACCTTCAAATTTGGCAGACATATTGAAAGTTCTTTCGAGTATTCTAGGTTACCATGTTGAACTCTTGGAGTCTGTTCAATGAGACTTTTTGATGTTTGCTTTGCGAAGTTTGGAATGCGATTCTGTCATATCTCTTTCACCGTATAATAATAGATTGAAGCTCCTTGAAAAAAGGCCCGAAATGTTAGGAGCAACCTTCGTCTTTAAGCTATTAAAAGGAGAAAGTCATTCGCTGGCTTTGTTCGAACTTATTGATATTCACATCCTCAGTAAGGTGTGAAGACATTTTGTGCCCTTGCAGTTATCGCAATGCCGAACCAATAATGAATTGTTTAATCTCTTTCGAGCAATGTGTAAAATGTTCGACGATCATTGCTACTTGGTTGATCTGTCCGCTTTGTCCGTTAATAAGGTTAAAAGCGTTATATTGCATAACTGACTGGTGAACATTTCCGAGTGTTGTACAAATACATGTAAATTGAATCGAAATATTCCGTTATATTTGATTTTTTTTTCATTTGTTATTATGAATATAAATAAGCACATATTCATTCATCAGTGTATATCCCTGTACCTTAATTGGGAGCTTAGTTGAATTCTGGTGTATATTGCAGGTTGGCCTTATGTTCATTTTGATGTATTTTTTTCTTTTCTCTTCTACATCTAAGTTATTTTGTAGCTTACATTCGACTGATGACTTGCTTTGCAGCGCAATTTAATTAATTAAATAAATAAATAAATAAATAAATAAACCAAAAGCCAATCAATTGTTTAATAACTACTTTAATGAACGCTCAATGCCATGCAAAAAAAAAAAAAACGCCTTAAAAAAGCTAGTAGTTCATGTTTTTGAAAGAGAGTTTTGTTTTTCTAAATTTAAATTCTCTAGCGTCATGCGAACGCTTATAATTTTGTTTTTGTATTCGTTATCAAGGAATCAAGTGCATGTTACATTTTGTGGAAAGTGTTTGGCTTAGATCACATGAATGAATGAAATTCTCTGGCACACAAAGATTTAATGTCGCTCATTACCCAAATGACATAACTACAAGTTTAAGAAACAGTAAATATGTTATAGCAATTTGTTACTTATTTGTTGTGTGAGGTTTTGGTTCGAACATCTAAAGTAGGAGAACGTTAGACTCATAGAAAAATTGGATACGACTGAGTTAAAATGTGAAAATCCTTCTATTCGATCTGCATGATCAATAGCTATGACTAATAGATATTACCAACAATTTCCATGAAGTCCCTGCTGCTCCACGGTTTACACATATACATGCCATCGGAAAATTATGAAGTGAATTTCAATTCCTTTAAATTAAAATTTTTTTCTCTTAAATACATTTGGTATTAATGCCAGCGGATGTGGATTATTATTCTCTTAGTAAGTAAAAATCATCTTCTTAAGTTTCGGCTCAGATTTAATTGATTATCACGCGTTTATTGTAAATTATTTTTTTTTATGATGATTACCGGTATGAGCAGCCGCGTACCAAATCAATATTTACGGCTTCGAACATCAGTGCACAAGAATTTGTTTGGTCGTAACTGTAGTGAGTGAGTAAATCTTTATGTATAGCTAAATTTGCGCTGATGTCTAACGGTCCTTTGCATCCTGTGCATTCGATGATTGTTAGCATTTAAAAGTGTATGCACCTCTGCGAAGAGGACATTTTTTGGAATAATCCTTATCTAAGTATTACGCGTTAAGTGCACTTTTGTAGAAGTAATTAGTAAAAATTCCATGAAAATTGCATTCCATAAGATGTAGAATCGGAAACACGGACAAAGCTCTTCTTATAATATCTTCCAAATTAATTCAACAAAATTATGGAAGCTAGATGCAACATTACTACTGAAGCTGCTAACGTTCGTAGAGACCACTATTTTGTTTTGTAATTGAAAGGGGGCTCATCTTGAAGAGATTTACGTTATTCTTAATGACCATTAGTCAGATAAATTTCAGACCTATTCTTTTGAATTTCACTGCCAATGTCAACTTTGTTGAGTCTATAGATAGAACGGGGTCAAAAGAGGATCGCTGAACCTATTCAATATGAAATAAAATCACTTCATTGGTTACGTTTCGTTTACATTGTGTTTATGGCAGATTTCTCTTAAAAATTTCAAGAATTTTAAAGGCGTGAAAATATTGGAAGCAATTAAGCAAATGTTATGGACAACTCATCGAGCACTAGTGAACAACGTAATTAAGTGTAACTAATTATTGCACATAGGCGAATGAAAATAAAATCGAAAGCATTTCAAGCGAACCTAAATAAAATTAATATGCTTGACGTTGAAATGTTGAAATTAGAAAACTAGACGATAGATAGCATTCGGCTGCGATTGGATGCTTTAAGCTTTATCCAAGAAATGACCAAACATATTAAAAACTAAATTTCCATAATATTAGGCGAGCGCAGCTGATTTCTTCTGCGAGGAAATTTTTATAATGCGTTTGTTGTAGTTTTTCTATGTAATTAAGCAAAAAATGCAGAAAGTAGAGGTTTTTTTTCAATTTATGTTTAATTGCCGGCAAATCCTTTAACCGATTTGGTTTTCAATATCAATCTACGAGTAATAACTTTCAGTCTTTTTGCAGTTTGAAGCTGATAGCTCCTTTTTTGGCGCGAGGAAATTGTTTCCCATAGACTTTACACAGACAGGCAGGCATGCAGACGGGCATGCTTAAATCGATCTAGAATTTCACGCTGATTAAGAATATATCCCACTTTGTGGGATCTCTCATACTTCTTTCCTCCCCATAGTCCTCATCCTTCGGTGACGTGTATAAAAAAACCTGTATCTGAAAAAGTGATTTAATATTTTATTGCTGACCTCATGGCGTCTCTGCTGCGTCCTTCTCGGCGCTCTAAACGTTTAAAAAAAATGAATATACTCTCATCGGTTGCACGTATAACGCCAAATGAAAACCGCGAGTGAAAACTATTTGTTTGAAGAGTTCTCACAAGTATTTGCTCATGACAGCAAAAGAAAGAGGTCCAGATATTAGGTGAATGCATTCAACAATCATCGGTTAAATATTAGAAAATTTCACGATATGCATTGGAATATTAATTCGAGAAATTCGCTCAGTTTTAGCGAACGATTTACGAATTGTTTCCCTCACTTTCCCGTGCAATGGGGAAAATGGCTTTGCTGAGTGATCATAATATGAAGTGCGTAGTCATTGCAGATGATCTATGAGGTTATGCTTACGACCCGACGAAATAGCTTGACAGTGAAGCGAGTGTCAATGTTGAATGTTTTCATTGATTCTGTTTTAGTGTTGTTTATAAAACATTCTTTACAGAGCAAAAAAATATTATTTCGAATTTTAGTGCCATTTACGTGAATGTGTTCGTAAAACACATCTCGATTGACGGGAAATCAATTTCCGATACTTACAAAGTCTGGTTTTTAACGCTCGATAATGTTGCTACAGACGAAATTTACTAAGCTTATGGTGATCGCCTTCAAGCATTTCTGGAAACAACCGTTCCTTGCTATATCGTATAACACATTCGCTTGAATGGTCCCATTCCCACCAAGATAAAGAGTACTCTGATCTCTGCTATTTAGTTGGCCACCTAAAATAAAAAAATATTGGAGTAACGGACCTTAAACACTGCTGTGCGTTGTGCCAAGGCAATGATAGTTTTCGTTTGCACTCAGGATTTGTTCCCTATACCTGTAACAAGGTGACGATCAAAAAGAAGTGAGGAAAGAGGAGGAGATATCTCGCCCAATTGGTAACTATAGGGCACTCATTATAGCTACGACCGAAATAAACTCTACCACGCATGGAATATGAACCCACGAACATTGACTTGATAATCGCGATTCTTCCCTACTCGACTACTTATACAGCCTTCTATTCAATTACAAGTTAAAAAAAGGATCGAAAGTTTCCAAAAAGAAGATAAAGCATTCGTTCACTTAAGGCTTGTAATGAATTATAACAAATTCCGGACCTCAGAGCTTTTTTCCTAATAAGGATTATGACTTTACCAAGCCTTTTAAAGACATGAGAACATTAAGATAAACACATCGTCTGACGATGTCACGATGTCAGATGTTTTGAATGTAAAAGAGAGATTTATGGTCAAAGGAAATTTAGCTTACGGCACATACTTGTAGCGAACCGCTTTTATTAATGATGAGCAGGCATCGTAGTATAAAATACTCTGCGGTATTCTCTATTGCACTGAACTATGACTGATAGATTAAACACTAAAGTGGATATTAAGTTTAAATATCTCGCAAGTCTTATACTATTCTTTACTGATCGAATGGTGGCCCACTGATGTGAGTAGTTGAGGAAATACGAAGTTAAAGCCATTTTCTTATTTTCTTTTATTTTTTAAAAATTTTTCAATTCCTGTTTGCTAATGTAATTTATTTTTGTATTTAAGGTTAATTCAAATACTTCCACTTCCAGGTTTTACGTACAATAGATATACGAAAGTATGCATATTTTTAGCGCATAGAATCGAAGGCATACGTGTATGTTATGTTGTTAAAGTAATCAATTCTTGTTCAAATGCATTTTTTCCATTAGGTGTGTTCTCAAACAATAGCTTTGTGTGCCAGTGAAAAATCTTAGATAGGAAGCAAAAAGAAACATATATATATATGTATAGGGTAGATATTGAATGAGAGAATGTAATGTATTGTGATTCTATATATACCTTTGAATATAATTCTACATAGAGAATTTTTGCAGCTTTGTTGTCTAGAGAAAGAAAACTAATGAAAAGAGAAACTTTTATTGCTGCTGACATTTATCTTTAAATTTAATTTTATGTCAAGCATTGTGTATCCTCGGGTCAGAGAAACTTAGTTAGCATTGTGGTACCTAAACTAATGGACGACATGCTTTGTTTAAAATGATCATTTTATTATTGGCCGGAGAATGAATGCTTACTATAAACGTAATTGTTAAACGAGTCAGGGTGTCTTTGTACAGATGCAGAAAATGAACGCTTGACGCTTCCGGATGTATTTAAAGTTTTATATGAAGTGTGTCCCAAGACAATCTGCAATTTCAATTCTTTTATAATTAACCTGAAAAGAACAGCAAGAGGGATTTGTGTGATTAAAAAATATTTAAGTAGCGAAGACTGTGATCACATGTTGTTTTTGTAAGAATTTGTTTTTTTTTTCTTTTTTTTTGTGATCACTCACTCTGAAGATGTCCCCTGAAAGGAAAGGGAAAGGGGGACAAAAGTGTGCTCACCCGGTAAGTGTTATGCCTCTAACTACCGAGCATACACTGTAGCTAGCGGCCACAAGCCAATCGTAGTTGAAGTCAGATCCACTGTACTGGGGCTTAAGCCCGTTTATCCTGGCTTGATATTTTTATTAGCCATGTGAGATATTGTACTACCTTATCCGATCTTTATATCCCATTGTTATTTATAGACAGCAAAAAAATTTGAATTCTTTTCACGTAATCATCTCGTATTGAATTATCCCCTGTTCCTTTAGTTCCCACAAGTTCAACGAGTTAGGGAAAATGACTGATTTGCGAAATAAAGTAATTTACTCGATAAAGCAACACATTTGGTCAGGTTGCAAACAATGCATGTATAATGTTGAATAGACAGGAAATCTTACATTTTTGCAATAAATCTAATCTCATGTGTCAAAGCACTTAGCAAGTCCCCTGTCTTACTATTAAAAACAAATTTGTTGTAAGTAACTCAGCTTTATTCGTCAGCATACTCTCCTTCACGAGTGATATATTCATTGCAAGTCTGCTCTAATTTTTCGATGCTTTTTTTGTTATAGAATGCAATCACTTTGTCATTTGAGGCAAATTTCTTTAACCATTTTATGATGTCTGCAAAAAGCCAATAGTCGCTAGATGCCAGATGTGGACATGAAATCAATTCACTATTGGCCCCTTGTTTTTTTTCAAGATGGTCAATGAATATTATACGTCGTCAGTGTCTCAAAATACGAAAGCCATAAGCTTACCAGCCGACTTATGCGTTTTTCGTTGCTTCGTAACGCTTTCAACGGGCGGTGCTCACTCACTTGGTAATCTTTAGGATTCAGGTGGATCCCTGTTTTATCCTAGATTGACGCAAGAAATCCTTTTTGTTCGCTTAAATAGCTTCCAACAATGTCCTGAATCGTCGATGCGTTAATGTTTTCAGTTCGATATGAACAAACGCGACACCCAATTCCAACAGAACTTACTCATGGGCAAATGTTCATGCAAAGTAGTAAATACATTGCCTTCTGATATCGTTAAGATGTCAGATATCGCAAGCAAGTTTATTTTTGGCCTTTCAAAACGATTTTGCGCATTTCTTTTTATGGTTTCTGGAAGAATCGGGGGACCAGAGTGTTCACCGTCATTGGTATTTGTACGATCGCGTTTAACTTCAGAAAATCAGTAAATAATCGCTTATATCCGTGGTGCAGAGTCTTCATAACGCCTACCAAGAACCTCTTAGCGTTAAGAAGTGTTTCTCCCTAGCGAAAAACAATTTTCAATCAAACTACGAAATTCTTCTTTATTCGTCTTTTTAAAAATAACAAAACTAGGATCACAAACACTGCTGTCACCTGTAAATTAATCCAGAAATCGTAGGGGCCTGTTAAAAGTGTTGCCATACACTCGTCGGACCGGAGACTTATTGAGCGATGCATTACGCCATTAACCTTCATCGTATTGAATGTAAATGTTTGTGTTAGAAGTTCTTTGACGAAAATGCAAGTCTAGATTTAGGCATGCGAGACTTTATCATATGTAAAATTAAGTTAGAAAGTCACAATATGTCTAAACAATCAACGCGGAGCATTTACCATGGCGACGTATTATAGATAAAACAGAGATGTTCGAAACAATAATAACATAGCAGCGAAGTGTACTTGAACGCATTTTGTAATTTTGTAGATCAGTTTTGCATCCTTGCAGTCTTTTTTCGTTATTTCGTTGCACATATCGCATGGCAAACGACACCATTTGACAAATGCTTTTGGTGTTGTTGCTGTTGTTCTTGTTGTTATTTATCCTTAACAACAAAACCATGACAAGACATGATGGCAGGCCCTCTTATGGCAATCAACCAACATACAATACAATAACATATCAGCATATTTACATAAGCAGATATAAGTTAGTGTAGACAAAATTGTGTTTATGTATATTTGTGTTCGTATATATATTCAGATAAATTTGTATTAAAGTGTAGGTGTGCGTTTGCGTGTATACTTTAGAAATGTGTGATGTATAATTATGTGTTTGTTTACATGCACAGTTATGTGTCGCTTTTATGTAATTAGTGGCTGCAAATGATTGGCGTGTATTGTGCTTGTGCACTGTAATGTTTACAACCACATGTACAAATTTACATTTTTATCGTGCGATGGTAAGTGCATAAATCTAGCATAGCAAGGAAAACATACTGTCATGACGATCTAAATCAGAACTGTCCAACCTTCTCGGTATTATCATGAAGGGGAAATTTAGATTTTACGAACACACCGACGAAAGACTTACTAGAAAACAACTTTTAAATGAGACGTTTTCGAGACAGGCTATCTCGACCATAACAATCCAGTTATCACACGACCTCCGCTCAAAGTCGTTTAACTGAGTTGAAAACCAGCAGTCAAACATAGAGGGCAGAAATAAACCTCGGCTGCTACAGTAACTACAAAACATGCATTTTTGTCTGTCATTGCATGGTCATCGTTTCAAGGCTCTTTACAATGTAAAAACAACACACGAAACAAATTAGAACCTTACGCATTAAAACTAAAGTGAAAAGAAATATTTTTTTTATTGAAATAATTTTTGTTATATTCAGCGCATACTCTCCGCGTTTAATAATTTTCTTACGGGCAGTGGTGTTGTGCTAATTTTTTTTTTAACGGAGCTAATTTTCTTTTTTTACCGGAACGCGTATATATAATTATATAGACAGGGCCGATCATGGGTAGGCGGCCGCTCTGTGCGGTCTCATGTTCCAAGTTTGACGACGGGGGGGAGATTTCCCCCAATTTTCGCCCGTCGCCAGGATCGGCCCTGTATATAGCATAAAAAGGAAACGAAACGAAAATCATTACGAATTATAAATTCTCGTTATCAGAAATCATTTTTAGTTCCGGAACGCGTTCCTGTCCAAAAAGGAAGTACCGGAACGACGTTCCGGAGCGTTCCGGCTCAACAACACCACTGCTTACACGGGAACAAGAAATTACGTGAGTGCATAAATCTAACAAACCAAAGACAACATGGTCTAAATCAGAATTGTCCAACATTCATGGTATTATTATTAGAGAGAAATTTCGGATTTTGCTTAATACACTTTCCATCAAGCCTTACAAGAAAACCTTATTTTTCCGCAAAACATATTTAGTTTATATTTAAATATTGTTTGCTTTTCCTTCAATTCCATAGTTGATGAAGTTTGAATTTAACATTCCTCGATCGTAAAGGTTCCTACTTTTATGGTGCACATATATACATATAAACAACTTTATTTGCTTTAAATCATTCAGTTTCTTTAAAAAAAAAAAAATTCTTTTCATTCAAGAAAAGGAAATAACTGGAAATATTTTCATCAGACTGATTCATTTACCTCACGAAGGTGTCCAGCCTACCTTCAGGGTTTGTTTGAAAGAAAAATGGTCCGATATTTTCGATTAATTGAAAAAATTGCGTTGTTTCAGAAACATTTAATAAGAGAAGAATAATTATGGATTCAAATGAATGAACGCAAATATACATAGTAGCAATCCACTGCATGGGTGTTGCCAGAGAAGTGAGAATAAATAAAAGTTAATCGTCCGCGAATCAGTTCATACAAAATCGTTGTTTATTTTTCGGTAAATCTGGACGGATAAAATGTCTTGTGGAACTATTTACTTGACGGTAGTTTTTGGTTTACGAAATCGTTGTTAAATAAGGCGTGAAGTTACATCAGATCAAAGTTTGTTCTCGAATTTTTGAAAGATTTTATTAAATCAATGTTCGGGGTTGAAAATCTGCAGTTCAGCATAAGCGCAGAGAGAAAAGTAGAACACGCAGAAAGCGATTCCTTACCAGCGCTGTGGCTAATTGTATGTACAGCCATCCGAAGGAAGGACAGCATTTTCATTTTTGCATCTTAGCAGACTCCTTTCAAGACATTTCGCTATTTACAACAACACAGTGAAATGAAGAAATATTTTCGTTCATTGGGATAACAATTAATCCCGTTCGTCGGACTTTTGAAAAATTCTTTTAAACTAAACAAGTAAGAAAGTTGTATTCGGCGAGGGCAGAATCTCGCATACTCACCACCAGGCTTTTCGCATTCTCCTCTCGAAGTTCTTTTATTTGATACCCATATCGCTGGTATTAGTAAAAAAAAGTAATCGCAGTGGAATGAACCCATTTTTGGTCTTCGTTTGAGAAACGAAAAATATAGTTTTAAATATTCTGTTCTTGTTTACTTTATGATAAATAAGCATAAAATCTCACAAAAGTGAAAAAAAAAAATGTAATCGCTTGTAACTTTGTGTGGGCATGGCCCATTTTTTCCATTTTTGCACGTGAAGAGTAGAGTATTTCGCAAAGTAAATGTTTGCTTTTATAATTTCTGAGTTATGAGAAAAACCAACGAATTTTTGTTAAGAAAAACGGAGTTACGTTCAGTTTATGCTTCACTGCGGGCTTCTACTCTGACCAATTTTACCCATTTTTAACACCAATCTGTGTTGAAAAACTTTCAAACTGTGTCCCATATTTGATATCTTCATTTTTGGGGACAAGGAGAGTGTCAACAACAAACATCACACAGACGGACGTACATGGCTTGATCAATTCAGAATTTTATGCTGATCAAGAATATGTATACTTTATAGGGTCTCTGAAGATTTCTTTTGGGTGTTACATACATTATGAAAAACAAAAACAAAATGAGTAAACCCACATCCTTCAGCTGTGGTCATAAAAAAAAATGGTAACCATTTATTTGCAACATAGATAATCAAAGACGTGGCAGGTAACAAAGTAATAATTCATTAAGGAGATAGGTTGACAAATTCCCTCTTGCCGCCCAAAGTCAACCAATGTAACGTACTTTGTAAAGGAGCTGTCAACAACAGCTATCGTTTTCAATTGTTCACCCAATAGAGCAATCGTTTCAAGAATGGTATGACAAGTATGACAAGGTCATTCATTCATAGGCTATATTTTTCCGTAATAGAATCCATTTACTGTAACAACCGTAACCGCATCCGCGACATTATTCGATTATTTACTTTCAGTTTTCAGAACCCCATGCGCCACCTGTACTGAGTTTTTTAGGTATCCAGAGAGATCATCTCAGTTTAATTTTCTTTTTTTTTAAGATTCTACTCTTGTCTTATATGTGGCTTGTTTTTGTAGATCCGTATCTGAAATAAATCTCGCAGGTTTTACTTGGCAAACATCATCGCAGTAGCAATCATATATTGACAGCTCAATAATGATGGGAAAAGTGAAAATTATAATTTTTGTTGCAAGACCTCTACGGGCCACGTGTGGGACACATTTGATGCAAACAAAAACTTATTTATGTATGCTATGAGGTGATTATCTAGTTTAGACGGTAATGCATGTTAAGTTTTCAGATTACAAACTTTTTAAATTTAAGATAATCGTTTTTCCTTTTTTTTTTTGTCTTTTATTAGTTTTTCTCTAAGCGTTAATTGGCGTATTCGCCATGGAATGGTGTGATTATTATCATTTCTTCTTAAAGTGGAAAAGAAAAGTTTCTTTTTCGCTCGTAATTTCAACTAAACCTAAATTGATCTGTATCTACGTACCAGAATTGAGAAAAGCCATATGTATTACTTAGTTATACTTGTTTCACTTCTTCATGTTCTACACGAATTTCATCGGTAATGATATTATCATCGCTTTAAGTCTTTGTGTATCTTGTTAAACTAAGTGATTATTTGGTTTGTTTCGAACTAAGCTTAACTGTTGTTACCTGCTTCTTGTTTCTTTCCGAGATAGTTTAACTTTTAAACTTTCATTTGATTATATGCGCCATTTAAGGATGAGGGGAATACTCATTTTGTTAAAATGTTTGCAACACTCAGACGGAAGCCTCAGAGATCCCATAAATTGTTTGTTTGTCGTTTGTCTGTCTGTCTGTCTGTGTAATATTCTGTTGAACACATTCTCCTGGCCACAAAAAAGAGGCTGTCTGCTTCAAATTTGGCCAAAATATTAAGAGTTCTTGCCCGCAAGTTGATATTGAAATTGGGTCAAATCAGTCAAAGGAGACGTAAACAATACAATGTAGCTTGGGACCGCTTCAGTTTCCAAAAATGCAAAAAATTGTGGTTTTTTGCTCATTAATTTACGTTTCAATTTAAGGGATGATTTTGCAACACCTGTACATAAATGGAAAAAATCGGCCACGGCCACGGCCACCCGATATTAAGGAATATTGAAATCTTATGCTTTTGTCAAAACCGTTTCGAGCACCGAGAAAAAAACTTCATAGATCCTGTCAAGCTTATATATTATTGATTAGTATCAACTGTGAACCGTTCTAGATATGTTTGTCAGTCCGTCCGTCCACCCGTCTCTTTGAGTTTTTTTTTTAGAAAAACGGTGATGGGTATAAAAGATTCGATCGCAGCCGAATATAAATTTTCTTAGTTGCTTTTAATTTTTTTTTTTTTGCTCTCTTTTGCTCTCTTTGCAGTTTGGTTAAATTTACATAAAATTATATTTTTTCTGACATTTTGTACTACCGAGCATAGGGTTGCTTAGTAAATATTTGATTATGACTGTTATCAGAAAACTTTATCTCTGTTCAGACAACCGAAAATGCAGTTATAAATACAAATGTACAAGAAGTTAGGGACTTGTGTCATCAACTGGCGGTACGGGCAGATTATAAGGAAGGCACCAGTTTCTTTAGAGACAATTACTCAAAAATGTTATTTTAGTTGGTGGCAGTTCGCAATATAAGCTGATTACCAACAGAAAGCTTAAAATTCAACAAAATCGTGAAAAAGAAAAATATAGCGTGAAAATAATCTTTCCGCGGAGCGCTTATATTACACGTATGTGTATATAAACGAATCGTACGTAAAACAATAGCTTATACTTTAGTAGCAACAACTTTTCCGGTTTCCGTTGAAAATTTTGTGTTTGGTTTCTTTCGGAGCATATTCTTCTGCATGCATGCACTAACACATGTGTGCACATATATAAAACATGGCTTCCCATTATGACAATAGCGGTTACATGCGTGCTTTATGCGTTCACTTGCTTGCTATCCACATAGTTGTATATATTTGTATATTTGTGTATATATGTGTGTAGAAAATAAAACAAGCATTTGTGGGTGAGTGGTTGAGTTACTGTAGTGTAAAACATTTCCGAAAAGTTTACACAAATTGTTTGTTTGCGTACATCAGTGCGTATGCACGATGCGCGTTATAACCGAAATCTCATAAGAAGTATACAAAGTAAGTGAAAACAGTTGGCCTCTTTCACTCTCTCTCTCTCTCTCTCTCTCACTTTTTGTTGCATAAAAATGAAAACGTGTTATAATAAAAATAATCATTACTTCGCGCAACACATCGCGTGCATGCGAACATGTAGCAACCTACAACCAGCAACATTTTGTAACTACAAAGTAAAAGAATGCAATGAAAGAAAATCAAAGTAAAAAACAATGTAAATTTAACGATATTTTCACTAAGTATTTGTTATGTGAACTACTGGGTGTAAGAGAAATTTTCATTTTCATACGCGTACGCATAACTTGTTTTTTGTTTTTTTTTGCGAGTTCATAACGAAAATATTAATTGCTTTCAATTAATTTGTAACTTTTCTCTGAGAATTTTTTGTATTAATTATGCTTTTAATAAATTATGAAAAAGTAAATAAATACGCGTTAAAGCGTAAAATTGTAAACTTTTAACTCATACGTTATTTCATTCACTTTCGTGTGTCAGTTACAAGTTGAGAGTTGATTAACATTGTTGCACCGTTCGTGATTGTTAAAAATACCTTCAAAATCCTATAGACTACGTTATGATCAGCAGTTTGTCTACCAGTTCATCCCCAAGGAACACAAGGTTATATTGATATTATGGATTGGATTGGTGCCAAAGTGATTAGTCGAGAACAAGTCACGCGTGGGCCTTACAATAAAAATTTTGAATACTAAGAATAGCTGAAAGCATGGAAATGATTTGAAATCTTCTTCAGAAGTCTATATGATTTCGATCATACTTTTTTAATGTAAACCTTGAGCAGATTTTCTTTTTTAAACTTACATTAAATCCGTTTTAGGCTTAAATACAATGTTTTGCCTCTAAAAATATTGAGTTGAAGCAGTGGTAATAGTATTCGCGGTATTCTAACATAATCTGTGTAGCTTCGGAGAAACTTATTAAGAAATTGCATATAAGAAAACTAAAAACTCAAAGAGAAGCTCTTGCCTTTGCGAGATTCAAACATACATCAACGTTTTTTGTTTACACTTTATTCTGCTTAAAATTTTTACACAAAGCTCTTGTAACAATTCTGATCGTTGCATGTTGCCATAGGAAAATCTTTAAAATCTTTAATGGAAAGGAAAGTGAGAGAGCTTCATACAAAATATTACGGCATGGTAAACATCTAATAATTCATATCGTTATTCCAATTATAATCACCACAGCAGTGATGATGATAGTATGAACGTGATCTGCCTATGTCGTATTTAAACCACGTTTATCCCTAAAAAGTCTTTCTGATTCGAAAATGAATTGTTTTTATCTATTTTGGTTGCCAAGCTTATGCATGTTTGTGATGGTTTAGGGGTTCATTTGCAATTTGGTCCTGTACCGGTTGTGAGTGTGGCCCTGTGCTAATTGTGTACTTCCCTTTCCTTTTGTCTTTTTTTTTTCTTTTTTTTTCCTTTCTTCTTCTAATTTGTCTTATACTTATACTAGTTTTAATAATAATTAATTTAAGATTTACTTCAAGAGGCATTTGATCTCGACTGTCATTTGTTTTTAGTTGAGTTCCTGCATGTGAAGAATAAAAATAAATAAATAAATAAATAAATGCTAATGCTAATGCCAATGCCAATAAAATTGCAAATGATAATGAGAATGCTTATGATAATGCCAGTGACATGTGTATGTTAATGTTATCGCCAATGATAATGATAACCAGACGATAATGATACCGATTAAGATAGTGGTAATGATGAGTACAATGATAACGAGAATGCTAATGATAATGATAACAAGCAGGATAACAATGATGACATTCATAACTACAATGATAATGAAAAACTTAATAACAATGGTAATGATAGTGCTAACGATAATGAAAATCGTTGGTGACGACAATGACACTGGTACAACAGTAATGATAAAAATGATGATTATGGTAGACGGAATGATAATAAAAACGTTGATGATCGCAATGATAAGAAGGGTTTTTCAATTTTAGTGACAATGATAATAATACTGGTAACGACGATCACAATGATAAGGATAATGATAATGATGCTAATAAGTTTAATGATAATGATAATGCTAATGTATATATAACTATAACAACGTAAATGAATGTTTATGATAATGATCGGAATTATAATCTTATATATATATAATATAATTACGGAGTTTCGGGTAATGCAAGATATAAAATAGAAATAGCGCATAGACTAAAGAATCCAAATCGACCAAAATGTCCCTAAATCGATGAGATTGCCGACTTTGACCGCAAAGGCGTTCGCTTGTGTTTCGACATGTGCTTTCAGTAAAATGAGAGAAACTAGTGCACACACAGTCGGCATAAGAATTGGGTTATTAAGAACGAAGACCACTTCGAAAACCTACACCTGCGAATCAATAAAATTTACTTTTGTCTGGAAAGAAATTCTCATAAATAGAAAATGTTGACGATTAAATCCCTCATGGAGTTACTTTATATATATATATATGTAAGTATGAGAAATTAATTCCTTTCATGAAATTTTGTTGTGTACGCCTTTCATTTTAAACAGACACAAACAAATGCACCCGTAGCCATGTGAAGGTATCATATATCCACACAAGTTTTTTTATGTTTTTCTCTTTATCTTTTTTCGTAACTTATTTATATGGTTTATTAAAGAGACTATAAGAATATGAGAAAGCGTGCAATTGTTAATTTTAAGGCGAGGAAAAGAGGCAAAGAAAGAAAAAAATATACAAAAAATGTGAAATGTGTCGACTTTGCTGGTAATGTAGACATGTTTGTTTGTTGGTCTGCCTTTCTATTGTGTTTTTATGATACGTTGTGGTATAAGCTAACGTGTAACCACGAAACCATGAAACTAATTGTTTGGCTCAACCCCACAGTGTTGGTGAAGGTGATTTTAATTTGACAAAGCGCTACGATTCATGTAATTATTCACTCATTTTAGTACAGGGTATATTAAGTTAGTATGGACGTATGTGACACCTAGAAGTGCCTAAGATAGGCCCACTTTTCAGCTTCTCTGTCCATATGTCCGTCTGATGGCTGTCCATATAAACTTATGTCCAGGCTGCAGCTCGCAATTCTTGAGATAGTTTGATGACAGTGACGTGTTTTGATCCAAGAACGAACACTATTGAAAATGCTGTGAATCGGTCCACTTTTTCGACCACTCCCCATATAACCACTATTCTGAAAAGATGTTATATGGGAAAAAACTATCATCTCCAAAACTTCTCGACAAAATTGGGTGAGTAGTAGTATTTCGGCTTTCAAATTGTTACGAACACTTTGGACTGGCTGGGGCAACTTTTGATGAAAACTGAAATTCATACCGCAAAAAGGTATAATTTTCAATGCTTAATGATGAAAATAATATTATAACAGTAATTTAATATAAAAAAATTTAATGTACCAAATTTGGACCATATCGGTCTATTTT
Organism: Glossina pallidipes; assembly: GCA_000688715.1. Lineage (NCBI taxonomy): Eukaryota > Metazoa > Arthropoda > Insecta > Diptera > Glossinidae > Glossina > Glossina pallidipes. The sequence goes on from KK499963.1 coordinate 511,631, forward strand.
TTGCATTCTAGTTACTATTGACCTGTTTTTAGAGCAAAAAAGTTTAATTTTTAATATGTGGTGATGAAAATAGACCCATAATTGTAATTTCATCATGAACTTTACAAAATTTGGAACATCTACACGTATATGTGGATCCTGCTCTATGTAAGGATTAAATTTGTACTACATTAGGATGCGCTTCGGGCCCGCTTTCCCATAAATACGCACGTAGAGAATACGCCTTTATATAGAAACAAGATATAATTTTCGTGTTCTATAATAAAAATTAGATTTGTGTTAGACAATGTGGTGTAGGGAATTTAACGATCGGCCTTGCTCGACTATAATATTCTTAATTGTTTTTAAAATCGGCTGTTCGGTTTGGAAAACGCCATTTTTGATGATTTGAGTTCTCATGAAACCCAAGAAACTAAATTCTAAAGAAGGGGAAAATCAAAGGCACATTCATGGCGTCATATAGCTGGCGACTAGCTGCAGAACTTCAGCGGAAAAACAGATTAACGGAACATGTCGCGATGAATTTAAGTAACAGTAGTATGCCTGTAGGAGAATATATAACAGAATATTTGCGCAAGGCAGGATCAGTCGTAAAAGTGTCGTAAGCGAGTCGAAAAGCTATTCGAAAGTGCGTCGAAAGAGTGGAGTCAAAAGATTTGATTTGCAATATTCGAACGGACAAGACCAGAACGAGAATTAAGGCATGGCTGTAAGGATGTAAATAATTTGTAAATAGATTCCCTAATGCTGTAAATAAAACCTACCTAAAAATCACAATACAATGGTACGAACTTTATTTCAAGAGGAGTTGAACGAAATAACTAAAAATCGTGAAAGACGGATTTACGTTAATTTATGTACATGCGAACATACATAAAAATATTTCTAATTGATAATTTTTAAGTCAAAATGAATGAACGGTTAATAAAAACCTTCCTTTTGTTAGATAAGGCATACTCTTGTCAGCGGTTAAGATTGTCTTCGCGTTTTTTGGGACCTATCTCCCTCTTCCCGGCCACTGTGTTGGCTGTTTCTTCGTATCAGGACGCTCGCGGGGTTATTGCTGTGAAATACCGTCGAGCAGTAATATGAAAATTGCTGACGATGCTATTTTCCTTCTACAGTGAGCACATCGTTAGCTAGTTATCGCAGTAGAGGCGAATTTCGCCTTGGAACTCTTGCACTTTCAGTTGACCCTCATCCAATATCAATAACAGGTGGGCTCCTGCATAGCCAAGTAGTTAAGCAGGGCGGCCATTGCGAGTGCTCGGTACGGTAAAGGCGTAACACTTAACGATTGGGTAGACTGCGCCTTACAGCCTACGGGCATTGCATATTCCTTTCTCCGCATGTCCTTCTGACCATTACCGTAATACACCTGTTGGGGTATAGTCCCAAAAAACCATCAAAAAAAAAAACAAAACATTGTGAACTTTCTTTCATATTTATATCTCACGCGATGACCGCATGATGTCTGCCTTCGTAATTCGTACGACATCATTTCAGTTTGTCGGCTCAATATCGTTTTGCTGTAAACAAAGACTCAGATTCCTAGAGAGCAGAATCTAAATCGGTTTTAATATGCGGTTGAGATCTTCCACAACATATAACGATGATCAATTTTTTTTATGTTTATAAATTCACTGAACAACTTAGCTTTTGATGGCGGTCTCATATACATTCGCTACGTTTTCACACTTGAAACTAAAACTTGACAGGATCGGTAGTTTCGATAAAATTGTAATTTTTTTTGTTGCGCTTGAATTTTGTAAGCAATAATTTTCATTTACTCCCTGAACTCGTGAGTACAACTTGTTCTTGTGATCACTAAGAAATAAGGATAGTCGACGGATGAGATAAGCTTAGAATGCAGTTTGCCATAAGCCAGCAGAATAGGTGAAATGGCTTTAGCTCTCCAGGTTATCCGCTCTTGCAGTTAATTTACCTTAGGAATATCTAGAAGTCAAAACTCGTCCATTTCACGGGTAAACCATTGTTTTTTAAGCTCCTTTTCATTCAGAAAGGCTTTCAAGAATTAATACTGCTAACGAATACCTATAGATTTTAGATTTCAGTGCCTTTTGTAGAAATAGTCAGAGAAGTTAAAAATTGTGAATCACTTTCGTTATATAATCGGATGTAAAATCGATTGCAAAAGAAGTGAACAGGATCGACCTTGGGTGGAGGTTTCTTCGAATATCAATTGTCGATCCGATGCAAAAGGCAAATTTATGTCTTCGGAAAATAGCTGCTGATAGCTTCATGGGTGGAAGGAGCCAATGATATTAATGAATAAGTAGTTAATTTATGATTTAAGATGAAGGACTTACGCGAAGAGATCGAATTAAGGCAACTGTTCTTGAAACTTGATATAATTTTTGCTTTGGCATGTGTAACAAAGTTAACTACTAGTAATAATTTAAATAAATATTTTAAAAATTATTAATTATTATTATCGAAGACTTTTAGAAGAGAACACTTAACTTATACCAAAAAACAATTTTTTTTTTTTACTTGAACAAAGACTGCTCCAAGCACCGAGATTAATCAATTAGCTCGTAACTAATTAAATATAAACACGCTTTTAATTAATTAATTAATATTCATCTATAATTATATTTATTATTTTATGAAGAGTAGTTTTTGAGATCCAGTTACAAAAAGTGCTCCGTTGTGTTAATTTCATTTTTTTGTCATTATGCGAACGTTTATATCCTTCTTTTTGTATTCGTCGTTATTTTCATTTTTTATCGGATTAACAAAAAATCAATGCACGTTAAATTTTCCTGAAAATGTTTTACTTAGACCACAGATACTGAAGTTCTCTGGTGCACGAGAAACTAAAATCGACCATTGTCCTTGCAGCAGGACACTAGAACTAAAAAATGGCGATTATGTTATAGCAACTTGCTATTTATTTGATGTGTGAGTTTTTTTTTTTTTTTTTGATTTCAATTCTCTGTGAAACTATTTTCTATAATTTCTGATTTTTTCAAAGTGATCGCTTTTATAATATATCGCAAATGACTCTGCAATGCGTGAACGATCGAGTTATTGAAAAATTAAGTGGAAATTCAATGGATTCAATCGAATTAAAATGTATCAGGCCGCCATTTCACATGCATAGATCAACCGCCCTAGATAATGGATATTATGAAGAATTTCCGTGGTGCCCGCGCAGCTCATTGTTTTTTTTACATGCAAGCACTGAAAGTATCAAAGCGGATGTATTTACGGGTGTTCTATGTTACGATATTCGTTTATCATCTGCCAAAGTGCTTTACTACGAGTACGTGCCATCGCAGGATCGTGAGGTAAATTTTGTATTCCTTTGAATGAATATAAATTTCTTTTTTACATTCAAACCCTGCTATGGGCTAACAACGCAACGCAATGTGCATATAATAAACGCGTCATTGCTTAGGGAGGCTTATGAGCTTATAGCAAGCCTATCGATCCTCTTTGGAGCTCGTAATTGCATAGAAAAAATGATGTCCAAGTAAGCGAGTAGGTAAAAATTGTGGCTATCACGTCAATGTTCGTGGGGGCAAATCTCATATGTGGCACAGTTTGCCTTGATTGTAGCTATGGCGAGTGTTCAGTCGATGAAGACTTAGTAATTGGGCACGGGCACTATTTGTCGTTCCTTACTTCTTTCTGATCGTCACTGTATTACATGAATTTTTTAAATCGATGACACGATTTCATAACAAATATTAGGACGATTTTTTAATTCGATTTCTCATCGCTGCTATAACGAAACTTTTGTCCGCTTTTAACTCAGTACTCCTGAAAACAATGTCTACCAGCAACTGCGATCTAACATCCTAAACTGAGAAAGATAGGTTAAGATAGGTTATAGGTCGAAAGAATAGTTTCTTACATTCCGCATACAGTGATTTATTGCCTTTATGTGTTTTTGTGGTGAAAGAATTAAAAAGCTACGAATTTTTACCATAGCTTTTACCTCGAACAGTTCCGGCGACATATGTTGGTGAAGAGCATGACAACGCTGTTCCTAAAGATCAGAAGTAAGTTCAACCGTGTTCTTTGATTTAATTTCAAATGAAAAATGCGCTATACTTTTGTAGTTTAATGCTATCGCGTCATTACGAAAATGAGGAGTTCAGACATTGGTTCAATTTTGGTCAATTTGAATATGCTTCAACCGTACCAGAGAGTGTTTCAGAAGAATTACGTGAAAATCTTAGCTCACTGTTCAATATTATGTGGTGGTCATACCTTCGTATGGGCAATTGGAAGCGATACCAAGATAAATTGCGAGAGCATGTTGTAAACTCTGGCGGTATGAAAATATTAAGCGGAACATTCGGTGAGGTCAGAGTCCCTGTGAATGAAACAGGACGATATAATCAATTTGTAATGAGTGCGTTAAAAGACGATTCTGACCGTAAGATATTTGAGTACATCTGGAATGATTTGGAGCCAAGACAAGAAGGAGAAAAGCATGTTGTGATTTTCGGTTTTAATTCGCCCTTCTACGAAGTCAGTATATCAAAGTCTATGCAATTTATTTACTCATTCAAACCTTTTCTTTTAGTTTTTTCCCGAGAACGATATAGTGTTTTGTAAATCTATGTGCGAAGAAATTGGGTGGTTGGCAGGCATACAGAAAACATTCAGATATCCAAACATGGGTGTTATATTTTGTTGTTTACATGAAGATGTTGTAAAATTGAACCTTATAGAAGGTTTAGGCAAAAAAATACTTTCTCCACCAGATTTTGAGAAGCCGAAGGGATGTTGTTTTTATGATGAAAATGATTCGAGCGAACATGAAGACTTGGATGATTCGCAAGAAAGCAATGAATTAGACTATCCTTTGGATAAGTCGGTCGACAGCTCGTTCGAATGGGGAAAATTGAAACTTACAAAAGGTTTCGGTAAAAAAATTCGTTCTCCACCAGATTGTGAGAGTCCGAACGGGTGTTCGTATTCTGATGAAAACGATTCGAGTGAAGATGAAGACTTGGATAATTCGCGAGAACGCAATCAATTAGACAATGGTGCGGATGAGTCGGTTGAAACGTCCTTCGAACAGGGTGGCCGACGTAAAGGTTGCGATGAATCATGTCGTGACGAGCATCGATGTGAGAGAAACTATGTTAAATCGGGTAAAAAATCGCATCGAAATGATCACCACGGCAATGGTTGTCACAAATGCCACCAAGGGAGTTGCCGATCGGGCAATCATCCACATCGTCGTGATCACCACTGCAGAAACTCGGATGAATCGTACGAAGATTCACGAGAACGCAATCAATTAGACAATGAGTGGGATGAATCAACCGAATGCTCCTGCGAGCGGACACATCCACACAGACACTGTGCTGAATCAGGCAAAAACTCGCATCGAAGTGATCACCACGGCAAAGGTTGTCACAAATGCCACCAAGGGAGTTGCCGATCAAGCAACCATCCACATCGTCGAGGTCACCACTGCACAAACTTGGATGAATCATACGAAGATTCATCAGAAGAGGATCAACATAACAGACATGCGCATGAATCAGGCCAAGGCTTACGAGAAAGGAATCACCATGGCAGAAACTCGGATGAATCGTACGAAGGTTCACGAGAACGCAATCAATTAGACAATGAGTGGGATGAATCAACCGAATGCTCGTGCGAGCGGACACATCCACACAGACACTGTGCTGAATCAGGCAAAAACTCGCATCGAAGTGGTCACCACGGCAAAGGTTGTCACAAATTCCATCGAGAGAGTTGCCGATCGTGCAACCATCCACATCGACGAGGTCACCACTGCACAAACTTGGATGAATCATGCGAAGATTCATCAGAAGAGGATCAACATAACAGACATGCGCACGAATCAGGCCAAAGCTTACGAGAAAGGAATCACCATGGCAGAAACTCGGATGAATCACACGAAGATTCACCAGAAGAGGATCAATATAACAGAAATGCACATGAATCAGGCTCACGAGAAAGGAATCACCATGGCAGAAACTCGGATGAATCACACGAAGATTCACCAGAAGAGGATCAACATAGCATTAATGCGCATGAATCAGGCGAAGGCTCTCGTGAATGGAATCACCATGGCAGAAACTCGGATGAATCGTACGAAGATTCACGAGAACGCAATCAATTAGACAATGAGTGGGATGAATCAACCGAATGCTCGTGTGAGCGGACACACCGACACAGGCACTCTGCTGAATTAGGCAAAACCGCGCATCGAAGTGGTCAACAACGCAAAGGTTGTCACAAATTCCAT